>BPLS01000689.1:446080-461671 GCA_019656275.1 Rhododendron kiyosumense | reverse complement strand
GATTGAGCTAATTCAGCCCAAACAATTTTTGGCACGCCCAGTGGGACTCGAAGGTGTCAAAATGCCAAGGCTTCGAAAGCAAATAGGAACACCCATGGGTGATCTAGCGCCAGAAGAACAAGCTGTGCCAGAACAGGCAGCAGAGTTAGGAACGCCAACGAATCCTGGTTTTCCTCAATTGGTTTTAGAAATAGAAGAAGAGCCTCGTTATGAAGAGCCCTCCTATGAAATACCTCCTGAGGAAGTGCCTCCGAGCTTCCAAAGAGGACAAGCCAGTGGCAAAGACCACGATAGAGAGGAAGTGTTTCGGGAAATGATGATAGCTTTTCGAGAGATGGCTCAAACCCAAAGAGCCATGATCAAAAGCATGAGAAATAGACTGCCCAACTTAGAGGCAGCAGGAAATAGCCCAGGAGATAATGGGCAAAACAATCAGGCCAACTCGAGCACTCACCAAAGTCCCTTCGAAGGAAGGCTTGGAGAGGATGTTGGTAGAAGTAGGATGAAATCTAGAACAGGTAAGGAAAAGATGTATCCAGATGAAATACCACAGTCTTGGTATGAGCGTGTGAGACCTACAAAACCTGTCCTAGAGATTCCAAGGCAACCTCATGGTGTTACCATAGGGGTTCGACGGAACACTAGAGAAAGACAGAGTATGAATCCTCTCTTCGAACCCACATTTGGGGGATTGGAAGACGAGTCAGAACCAGAATTGGTTCATAAGCCTGTGAGAAGGGGTGAAAACCCACAACACCTTCGCCAAAAGGTCCCAACTACCAAGAATCCTTTCACGACAGCTTATGGAATCCATAGGTCTGTTCGAACTAATGAAGCATTTGATGAAATGCAACCTACACCGTATGGGAGGATTCCTAGAGAGAAACAAGTGGATTTAGACACGACAAGGGGAGTCTATGAAGATGGTTTCATAGGACCAGAGCCTCCTGTTGAAAATCAGGAGCAAAACTTCCTCATAGGCAATCCAGTACTAAGGGACCAAGTCATGGGTCTCATACAAGAGATTTGTGGACCTCGAACTCGGGGGGTACAACCTCAAATTTATAGAAAACCATATCCAGAGTGGGTAGACACGACGTTCCAAATCCCTAGAGAGTTTAAAATCCCAGATTTTACCTTGTTCCACGGGGATGGGAGACAGTGCTCTATAGAGCACATAGCAAGGTTTTCTGCCCAGTGTAAGAATTTGGCTCAAAATGGCTTCATGAAATTGAAGCTATTCCCAAATTCTTTGTCTGGGCCAGCTTTTGCATGGTATACTAACTTGCCACCAGAATCAATAACTGATTGGTTTCAGATGGAAGAGGCATTCCATGCACAATTCTTCAATGCTGAGCCTGAAGTCTCTATGGCAGACTTAGCAAGGCTGAAGCAGAAACCAGATGAGAAAGTAGCGGATTTCATATCTAGGTTCAAAAGAGCAAAAACCAAATGCAAACTTCGTCTGCCAGAGGCAGAATTCGTAAGATTAGCGCAAGATCGTTTAGAAAGAGAGCTTCGAAAGAGGTTTGATTCTACAGAGTTTAGAGACTTTGCAGATCTAACCTATAAAGTGGCTAGATATGAATCACTGCTAGAAGAGGATATGGACAGACATAATTCCTCTTACCCTACGTATTATAGGGACCCCAATTATGAGATAGATGCTGCAGAAATTATAGAGCATGACCCTTGTGTTTGTGAGCCTTTGATTCAAAAGAATGTATCTCTAGGTCAGAAATTCAAACAAAAGGAGATTACTAAAGTGTATTCTTTTGATATATCAAAAGCTGATGAGATTTTTGATTTCTTATTAAGAAAGAAAATCATCAAGCTGCCTTCGAATGTGAAACTTCCCACAGCAGAGGAAAAGAATGGGAAGACTTATTGCAAATGGCATGACTCTTGGTCCCATTCAACTAAGTCTTGTAATGTTTTTCGTGACAGGATTCAAGAACAAATCAAGAAGGGAAGAATCAAATTTCCAGAAAAGGCTATGGGAATTGATACAATGCCTTTTCCAAAGGTAGAAGAAGTCAACACCAATGTGCCCTCCTCACTGGCTCGAACTGTCAAGAAGTATTGGCAGGATAAGGAGGCACCAGTGAACATGAATACTGTTCAGTATGGAAGAGGCAGGTCATACGCTTGCTATCCTCGAGGCGTGGGAATGAGGCCAACTCCCTATAAACGAACCAGTGATGGGTTGGCTTCACAGAGATTCTCAGGTAATAATCATTTGCCCATGTTGGAAGCCTCATTTTTGGAATGCCTGTGTGTAGGATGCAGGGCCAATTATCTGGTTTTTAAAGACTTGGATAGAAAGGGCATGAGTTTTTTCCCTAAGGAGATGGGAATGAAGAGATTGGCTCCAGTGCAAGCAAAGCTAAGTGACAGTAGGCCTTGGTTGGCACCAAAGAGAGATGTGCCCACTAGCCCTGACCCAGCCATCCACAGAAGGGAGTTGCCACCTTCGAAGAAGGCCAACATTGATCAGACAGCTGAGGCACTAGGAGAGGCCAAGCAAGAAGATTTCACTCTGGTGAAAGGGGTTCCTGATTGGTTTCTCAAGCAAGTCAAACCTGATCTGTTCCAAGGATACAAAAGTTCCAACAGGAATGGGAACAGAACTTTCAAGCCACAAGCCTCGAACTCAGGAAACTGGGTGTTAATCAGGGATCCCAAGTCCCAAATACCACAAATGGTTCCATTGCTTTCAAGAACTCAGAAGAGGAAGCTCCAGAGAAAATACACGCTTTTCCAATCAGGAGAATCTTCAACGGGGGAAGAATCAGGCAGGGGAGCAAGGCCTAATCCACGGTTTGACAGGGTTAAGAGGGACCCAGAAGAGTTTCGAGCCCAGTATCATGAGAGGGAGACTTTGAAGAAAGTAGCCTCGGCCATGCTCGAAGAAGATCTTGATCCACCTTCTCCCAATTCATTGGCTAGTTACCAGTCTGGGTTACTCGAAGCCATGTTGGTAGAACAAGAAGGGATCGAAGGAAGCTCTTCACCTATGGAGCTATCAGCACAAGAGGTTGAGAGCAAGGAAGTTAAGGAAACTGAGACACTTGAACCAGCCAAAGAAAGGGCAACAATCCAATTTGGCAAGCAGCCAGAGGTGCAGGTGAATATGGTGTATCCATGCTCTATGGATTTCTTCAAGAATGGCCAGACAATGAAAGGCCAAGGTGATGCTTGGTCGAACTTGAGCAAGCCAGTCGATTTCGAAGAAACACTGAGTGATGAAGAATTGAACATCATATGTAATAACTGTGATCTGGAAGAAGTGGCTCAGATTGAAATAGACGAGAGCCTGGTATGTGAATTTGAGCAGAGTCAAGAGAGTTTGGAGGTAAGCTCAAAGGAAAGTGCTTGTTTTGTGCCGGATTCTATGTCCGACATCGAATGCCCCTTGGTAATAGATTTAAATTATGTGGAAATTTCATATCCATTTAAATTGCCTACTAATGCAATGAGTCAACATTTGCGTCCATTATATATTACTGCATATTTCGATGGAGTCCCACTTAATAGGATCCTAGTGGATAATGGAGCTGCAGTGAATATTTTGCCTTTCCAGACCTTGAAAAAGCTAGGGAAGGGAAAAGCAAAATTGATTCCAACTAGCACATCCATTGCAGGATTTACTGGGGAAAGTCAACATGCCAGGGGAATCATCTCCATTAGATTGGCAGTAGGAGGCATAGAGACTGATACTGCTTTCTTTGTAGTTGACACATATGCTAAATATAATGCTTTATTGGGAAGAGATTGGATTCATGTTAATGGATGTATCCCTTCCTCCATGCATCAGGAATTAATGATTGTCAAGTATGATAAAGGCAAAGAAGTGGGTGTTGAAGGAGTCAAAGCTGATCCACATCCATTTAGTGCCACAGCAAATTTTGCTGAAGCCGAAATGTACAAATCAGATGTAGTTCCTTTGAGTGAATTACTGCAAGCAGCCACTTACTCAACCAACGAGATGGAACTGGGAGAATTGGCAGAGCTGAAATCAAAGCTGAAGCAAACTGTTGATTATGAATCAGACACCCCAAGAGATGACGCTGCTTGGATGTAAGTCCAAGGAAGAGGCAGAAGAAGAGGCCAACTCTTTGGCTTTGGTAAGGTATGTTGCTTTAGGGATCGAGTAGAAGATTCAGGAAGACAATATATGGGAAGATGTTATGCAAGAGGATAAGCCTCATGAGGAGGAAATCCAGATTGCTTCTCCAGAGCAGGTTGAAGCTCAAGACCTTCTGGAGGAAGTAAAATTGGGGGATGAACAAAACCCCAATCTAGTGTTCATTAATAAACAGCTTGAACCAGAGGTGAAAGCTGGGTTGATAGCACTATTAAAAGCAAACAAGAATTGCTTTTCATGGAGTTACAAGGAACTGCCTGGATTGGACAGGGAATTGGTGGAGCATAGGTTGCCTATCAAGCCACAATTCAAACCTGTAAAGCAGCCAACCAGGAAGATGGGTCCAGAAACTATTGCAGGTGTTAAAAAGGAGATGCAGAGGCTCCTAGATGCAGGTTTTATTAGAACAGCCAGGTATGTCGAATGGCTATCCAATGTGGTTCCAGTCCCTAAAAAGAATGGGACTATTAGGATCTGTGTTGATTTTCGAAACCTAAATACTGCAACTCCTAAAGATGAATATCCAATGCCTAATGTGGATACACTTGTGGACAGTTCAGTTGGACACAAGATATTATCCATTTTAGATGGGCATTCAGGGTATAATCAAATTTGTATTGCAAAGGAAGATGTGCATAAAACAGCATTTGCTTGCCCTGGAAATATTGGCATTTTTGAATGGGTCAAAATGCCATTTGGACTAAAAAATGCTGGAGCCACTTACCAGAGAGCTATGAATGCTATTTTTCATAATTTGGTGGGAAGTTTTCTTGAGTGTTACATAGATGATATTATTGTGAAGTCAAATTCTGATGAGGATCATTTGAAACACTTAGAGAAGGTATTTCAACAAATGAAGCATTATCAGTTGAAATTGAATCCAGAAAAATGTGTTTTTGGAGTATCAGCTGGAAAATTTCTAGGGTATTTAGTCCACAACAAAGGAATACAAGTTGACAAGAACAAAGCAAAGGCTATTATTGAAGCCAAGCCACCTTCTACAAAGAAGGAGTTGCAAAGGTTTCTTGGTCAATTAAATTTCCTTTGAAGTTTATATCTAACACTGCAGGGAAAACTAAAATCTTCTCTTCTTTGTTGAAATTGAAGGAAGGGGAAGAATTCAAGTGGTCCAGAGAGCATGATGAGGCCTTCGAAGCCATCAAGGGCTATCTAGCCAATCCTCCTGTTTTGGCACCTCCCATCAAAGGAAAGCCAGTAAAGTTGTACTTAGCTGCAACATATGACTCAATAGGAGTACTATTGGCCCAAGACAATGAAAATGGCAAGGAAAGAGCAGTTTATTATCCTAGTAGGTTCCTAAACTCCTGTGAATGCAAGTATGCTGCAGTAGAGAAATTGTGTTTAGCTTTATTTTATGCTTCCAAGAAACTCAGGCATTATATGTTGCCTAGAGTAACTTATGTTATTTCTCAAACTGATGTAATTAAGCACATGCTTTCGAAGCCAGTGCTTAGTGGGAAAATTGGGAAATGGATAGTGTCCTTGATTGAGTTTTGTCTTGAATATGTACCACAAAAATTAGTAAAAGGCCAGGCATTGGCCAATTTTTTAGCTGATCATCCGAATGAGACTGAGACACCAAGAGCATTGGAAGCTACTGTGGTCGAAATCAAGCCATGGAAGTTATGGTTCGACGGGTCAAGAACTGCTCAAATGGCTGGAGTAGGCTTAGTTATGGAATCCCCCCAAGGGTTGAAAACCAAATATGGTTTTCGACTGAATGAGGGACAATGTTCCAATAATCAGGCAGAATATGAAGCGTTGATCATAGGATTAGAAATTTTACTTAACTTGAAAGTGAGTGTTGCTGAAGTTTTTGGAGATTCTCAGTTAGTGATAAATCAGCTAAATGGACAGTTTAAATGCACTAGTCCAGCGTTGATAATTTATTATCAACAGGCCAAGAGATTGATAAATCAGTTCTATATGCTCACTTTAACTTATGTTCCTAGATTCTTTAATGAAGAAGCGGATGAAATAGCTCAAAGGGCATCTGGTTTCAGAGTGTTATCAGAAAATGAAAAGGAGTTTTGTCAATTAACTTTGAGAAAATCTCTGCCCATGCTGCAAAACAGAATAACTGGTTTCGAAGTTTTGGAAATTAATGTCCCTACTAGTCAAAATGTTGATTGGAGGCAAGCATTGATTGAATATTTGACCAAACCAGATAGTGTTACAGACAAGGCAACCAGATTGAAAGCAATAAACTACATAATGTACAACAATGAGCTATTCAAGAGAGGGATGGACGGCGTTCTGTTGAAATGCTTAAATAAGGTAAGTGCCTTTAAGGTAATGGCTGAAGTGCATGAAGGAATTTGTGGAGCACATCAAGCTGGCATAAAAATCAGATGGTTGATAAGGAGGTATGGTTATTATTGGCCTACCATCCTCAAAGATTGTATAGATTATGCAAAAGGGTGTCAAGCCTGTCAAAAAACAGGTCCACTCAAGCGTTTGCCAGTCACAGATTTGCAATATGTGATAAAACCATGGCCTTTCAGGGGTTGGGCTATGGACATGATTGGGATGATTTATCCTCCTTCATTGGAGAAGCATAAGTTTATCTTAGTGGCTACTGATTATTTTACAAAGTGGGTGGAAGCACAAGTTTTTCAGGAGGTAAAGCAAACCCATGTTATTGATTTCATAAAAGGAATCATTTACAGGTTTGGAAGCCCTCAAACGATAACAGTGGATAATGGTTCCATATTCGAAGCAAAGCTGGTAAGGAATTTTGCTAGTAACCATGGAATTTCATTAATATATACCAGCACTTATTATGCTCAGTCAAATGGTCAAGCAGAATCAACCAATAAGATCATCAAGAAGGGGATTCAAAGAATGGTGGATCAGAACCCAGAGGTTTGGCATGAGCTGTTACTTGACACTTTGTGGGCATATAGAAATACAAAGAGGACTAGCACGGGCACGACTCCATTTGCATTAACTTATGGACATGATGCTGTGTTGCCTATGGAAATTACTGTAAGATCTCAAAGAGTAGCATGTCAAAATAATTTGGATACAGGGTCTTATCATCAAGCCATGCACATGGAGTTAGAAGATATTGATGAAGCCAGAATAAAGGCTTTAAATCAAATCATGTTGCAAAAGGCAAGAGTAGCAAGGAGTTATAATAAGAGAGTCGCCCTTCGAAGCTTTGATGAAGGAGATCTTGTATGGAAGGTTATTCTTCCTATCAGGGATAGGAGGGTAAAAAGGGATGGATTAGGAAAATGGCCGCCAACATGGGAAGGGCCTTTTCAAATCCATAGAGTGTTGAGAGGAGGAGCTTATCATTTGAGAAATTTGGATGGTTATGTTCATCGAAGGAAAATTAATGGAAGGCATCTCAAGGCTTATATTCCATCTATATGGGAATCCTTTCATAGAAGATAGCTTTCGAAGGAAGGATTTAGAGGTTTTCGATGGGATTTGGTTATTTTTAAGCTAAAACCAAAGCGAATCCCGAATTCGAAGCATTGGTTGTATAGCGGTATGATTTCAATTGGTTTTGACATTCAGGAGTTCTTTTCTTTGAAGTTCTTATATGATCACATTTCAGCCAATGTGTCATATTAGCATTCGAAGCCATGAAAGAGTCAAGCATTGCCAACCAAATTTCCATTATATTTATGAAACAACAAAACAAAAGAAAACCCAAATGGGTTGAAACAGACCCAAGTGGATCTGAGCAAAATAAACATAAACAGATCCAAGTGGATCTGAACAAAAAAAAAAAACCCCTCCGGCCTAAAAAAGCAAAAATGAAGATCATAGTTGATCCTCACAGTCCCAAAGGAGAATCTTTAAGAAGATCCTCCCTTCGGGGGATTTTTTGCTTCGTGAGCCGAAAGGACGGATGAGAGATCATCCCAGGTCCTAGCCAAGCAGAGACGTGAAGCTGTCTCCACGCACACCAGCTGGCTTCGAAGCTGTTCAACCTCGCTTCGAAGGGCCTGGAGCTCTGTTTGGATCTCTCTCTTAAGCTCCGTAAGCATATTGGCCAGCCTGGCCATCTCAGCTGCAAGGTTGACAGAAAGAGTGGGTTGATCAGTATCCATGGTTGGATATGTGGAGCGGGAGAGAGTGAAAGAGAGAATGCACCGTCCTGTTAACACATGGGTGTATTTATACTCAAACGAGTACAAAGAATCTACTTCAGTAATTATGGGCATTGATGAGTGGAAATACGTAAGGCTCAGAAGACGAAGGGTCTGAGAACGTTTGGACGGCATGCCTTCTGATAATTAATGGGTTGCAACTCACAAGGAGACGGCTGGAAAGCCTCAGGAAATAGATGAGTTGGATTAATTAATTTAGACCGCATGCAGTTGGTTTTCGAAGAGCCAGCGTGTTTCAGCGTTGTCAGCATTGTTTATTATTTATTCAAAGGCTTCGAAGGAGAAGCCCAGACAGGATAAAATGACATAAAAGTGCTTGTGAGGAAAATTTTTGTTTCTTTGATTTTCTTTATGCTTATTACATCCACATTAGTATTTAGCATCAAAAGCAGAATGAAAGCAGTAACGAAAGGCTAAACTTCCAGTTCATTGGTCAAGGCCAGTAGTGAAAACATAAATGTGAATAAGCATTTTTTCATTTCATCAACTCAGAAAGTTACAAGAGATTACATCGAGAAACCTATCTAGGGATCCATTACATTTGCATAAAGGATTATATCGAGAAACCTATCTAAGGCCTAATAGTATCTCAAAGCTGGGTCTCTAGGGATCAAAGCTGAGTCTCTAGGGATAATCCAACTGAGATACAAAGATTGGACCAAGCTTCATTGAGATGTGATCCAATCTCCCTACCAATTATTGGTAGGGAGCTAGAGCTCCTAACACCACAGTAGGAAGCTCATAGCTCCATAGGTAGGTAGGTGGGCTTCGAAGACCATTATTGGTTAGATTCTTTGGTCTTCGAAGCAACTGCTGGATACAGCCACATCGTGAGCACTGATGTGGCTATACCCAGAGGCCTTAGGGTTTAAGAGAAATCTCGTGAGAAATGATGTGGCTATGGTTGGAAGCTTTTCTTCGAAAACAGGTGGGGAGGCTTCATGGTGGGTTTCTTTGAAGCCCTAACCTGAGTACGTAGTTTGGAAGTTACTGAAAGAAGGAAAGCGAGGGAAGAAGACGTTTGTGAGTTTTCTTTTTCCAAGACCTCTATTTATACTAGTAAGCTTGAGAGTATTCATTTATGGCTCTTTAAGATACGGTAGGTGGAGCGTTGGCACAGTGATCTTTCTGAGTTATGGAAAGTGGAAAACAGTGTTTGGCTTAATTACGGGTGTACTTGCCCAAGAGAATCGAATAATTAATGAAAGAATAAAGTACAAACTGTGTAAGATTACAGAAAAGGACTAGTTACATTACAAATGGTAGTTAGTAGTCCTCGAAGAGAACTAAAGTTAGCATCCAAAAGGGATGTATGAGCTGCTCTTCTCCTCTGTTCCTCTCGAAGGGAAGGAATAAGCTGTGGGAGCATCGACTCATCCTTCAGTGCTTCACCTTCAAGTTCTGGGAAGCCCCTTGAAACTTCAGCTCTCTCTTCCCTGACTTTCTCCATTTCTTCTCGTAACCGCTGCATCTTTTGGTCAAGCTCTGAAAGCTTATCCTTTCGAGCTTGATATAGAGATAGGCGAGAAGCGGTCTCGAGTGCTTTGGCTTCTAACTTGTTGACCTTCTTGAGGGTTGGGCCAATGCTCTCGGACAAGAAATGTTTATGGGCAATCAATTCACTAAATTGTTTGAGGTTCTCTTGGAGAGTGGAATTGATTGACGAGGGAAGATCTTGGGAAAGAAATAAGGCCTGGTAGCACACCTCGAAGTGATAGGCTAAACTGTGTTCAATCAAAGTAGGAAGACCTAGCTGATTTAGAGTCCTCAGAAGACTTTTTAGTGTCAGAACTTCTTCCTTCGAAAGAACATGGTTAATCCTAAAGGAAGGCAAAAGAAGAGGTGTGGAGGGGCTCAAAAGTTGCTGAAGGCTTTCCAAAGGGTTCGAAGAGATAAAAGGAGTGGGAGTGGCAGTTTTATTGCAAAATTCTTCCAATTGACTCTTAAAGAAAGAGATGTCAAAAACAACTAGGGGCAAGTCAATTGGAGAAGAGGAAGATGTGGGATGGTCTCCAGGGAGAAGGACCATGCCTGTGGCCTGCATAAGAATTAAAGTTAAGGCCAAGTGGAATGGAAAACAGGAAAAGAAGGGTATGATTGAGCATCAAGAGTACCTGATCTGAGGAGGAGGTTGAACTGGAGCCTTGGTCCTCAGCACTTCTGAGAATATGGCTCTTCGAAGCCAAAGTAGGGTCCATCCTTAGAGGTCCCTCCTCTGAAACCGATAAGGGAGTGAAGGGGAAGTCTCTCTGGAAGATAGGAAGTGGCCCCGGAGTCTTCGAAGGAGCCGAACTAACCATGACCTGTGTAAAGGTTGGCTCAGTAAGGAATGACAGCAAAGTATGCATGTCAATATCCTTTGCAGCAAAGTCCTTCTGTACAGAAAGAGCTTGAACAGGGGATGCCTGTAAAGAACAAAGGAAAGTTAGAGTGAATCCTTTCATGATTCGAAAGGTGAGTATTCAGAGGATACCTTGTGAGGGACATCTTCTGACGTTTGGATTAAGGGCTCTATCACTTCTTGCTGAGGGCAGGGAACAAGAGCTAGGTCCAAAGCCTCAACAGGGGATTCAACTTGAGCCTACAAGGAAGTTAACGGTGAATCACAAGCACAAGAGACACATGAGGATGTGTGCAGTACAAACTGACTTACCTCTTCTGGGGAGGAAGGTTTCTTTGGAGAAACAGGCCTCTTGGGAGGAGTTGTTTTCCTCACATAGGGGAGGATCTCCTTCACTTGTCTTGTTTCACCTGGTTCGAGCTCAAGAATTAGAATTACAGTAAAGTTTGCTTACTCTTAAAGGAGTGCTAAACCATGAATAAGAAAGGAGTGTACCCCTGGAGACTAGTATCTCTGTGTCACTCTCTGTTTCTTCATCATTGGAAGAAACCTGAGAACCACGCTTTCTGGTGGTCCTTGTCCTCTTCGAAGCTGAAAGGAAGGGGGTAAGGAGGTGACTCGGATAAAGAATATAGGAGTTTGAAGACTAATTAGAAGGAAGGAAACCAACCTGGAGGTTCAGCTGAGGGCTCAAGGTAGTGCTTGGTGGGAATTACTTCTTTGGGCGGAGAAGTAATTTTTCTTTTCTTCGAAGCACTTTCTGAAGAAGAGGAAGCACCTGCAGTATTGAATGTAATTAGGTTTGGTTTCAGCAGAAAAGAAGATGTGTTCAGAGATAATTACCTCTTTTTTGTGTAACCCTCATAGATTGCCTTCTTGGTGGAGAAGGAGGAACGACCATTGCAATGGGGGAGGCTTCAACTTGAGTCAATTTTTGTTCAATTTCACCTCCAGCAATGTCTTCAACCCCTCCAACCAGGCCAAATTCGTTATCGGAGGAGAAGGAGGACGAGTCATTTTTTCCTCCATGCCCAAACTCAGATTTCTCAAACCCAATGTGGGCTAGAAACTTTTTGTAGGGTTTAATCCCTGAAAGGAAGGAGCAGTTGGAGTGCCACCAGTTGTCAAATGCAGGGGTGGTGCGTACTTCAGGTTCCCTGAACTCCTGAGTGATTGTCCTCCTCAGTGCATGTCTAGCTTGGGCAAAACCCGTCAGGAAACGGTCAGCCGGGATCAGTGATCGTTCGGACATACAAATGTTGGCGAAGCCACAGTAAGGAGTGGGTATGCCTTGAACAAAGTCCAGTTGCCTAGCAAATTGTGCAGGGCAGTATACCTCTGCATGTGCTATGGACTTGAGGGTGTTCGACGAGGAAATAAAGATCTCTCTGCTCGTCAGAATGTTGCTCCATGCTTGGAGAGCTAGAGAGGATCTTCCCTGTCTATCCGCCAGAATGTCGAACAACCATGCTGGCCCAACAAGAGTAGGGAATGGGTTGGGCCACTCCCTGTCTGAGGTGAGGCCATCAAAGAAGCAGAGGTAGTACACCAAGGTCTGTGTTGTACTGTCCTCTGGGTGAACGTAGTTGTCACCATGAACATTGGGCGTCTCAACGAGGCCAGTAAGGGATGTGGGTGCTTTGAAGGGACCCAACTCAGGGAAGTAGGCGTGAAGCCATAGTTGAATAAACCATTGGGGCCCTCCCTGCGAGTAGTTCAAACCCTTCTGGTAGAAGTCGAACCCAGCTTTGTAGACATGACCCAGGAAGTAGGAGGCGAAGTCGAACTCTTCTCCTCTAGCAAGTGCCAGTGCCAACGGAACGAATTCATTCATCACTCTTTTTCCAGAGTGGCAGAAGATGTGCTTGCAGAGGGTATAGAGGATGTAGGCAAAAAACTCTGTCTCGGTCACTTCCCCTACCAATTTCTTTTCCCTGGTGCAGAAATGGGAAAAAGCCCCGTTGGTGGCGGTCAAACGAGTAAAGCCCTCGGGAGGGTGGTACTCCTTGGTAGGGTCAAATTGGGGGCCATATGGAATGAGCCCTAGCATTTGGGTAACATCCAGAACTGTGGGTGCCATCATGCCACAGTTGAAGCGAAAGAAGTTGAAGGATGGGTCCCAAAAGGCCAAAGCGGCCTGAATCAGAGAAGGATTTTGTGGGACCCCCCTTCGAAGGAGGGTAATAATTCTTTTCAAACCCACCTTCTCTAGATCGTCCGACTTCGCAGCCAACATGCGAGTAGTCCATATCTTCCAATCCTTGTCCAATGTGGGCCAACAGGGGAAGGATTTCTTCGCAAAATTTTGCCAGTCGAGGCTCGAACAAGCCCGAATTTCGGCATCCCCCAATCGAGGATAGTAGAGGGAAAGGTTAGCAGGGATTTCCCCTACGAGTTGAGGGCCCAAAATATAAGTACCTTCTTCGCTAGGGTTTGGAATGAAGACCCTGGCGTCGAGGTAGGACTCTCCGGTCGGTCCCGGTGTTTGTCCTGACACGAACTGCCTCAATGCCAAAGAGGGAGTAGGATGTTCTCGAACTGTTGGATTGCTGGAAGAAGCCATTGATTCAGTTTGAGTTTAGCGATGTTGGAGAGAGAAGAAGAGAGGGTTCTATTCTTGGGAGGTTTTGAGTTTGAAAAGCTTGAATGCGTAGAGTGTAAGGGGTGGTTTTGAATTAATTCCGCTTTTATACTCCTGCGGGTGGGCCAGGCTTGTAGTGGGCCCGTACCCTGGGGTCCGCTGGGATTGGTTTTGCTCTTTAAAAGAGTTGTCTTGTTAGAATTGTTATTTTAACAATAAGCTCAAGTCTAGCGTATTGGTAAAAGAAGGAGAAATTTCATTGAACAAAACTACTGAATTACAAAATTAAAATTTGCGTATTTACAAAAAAAAGCAAAACAAGGGAAATACTAGTTCCTATAAAAAAAAGGGAGCACAAATTAGGCCTTCGAAGGGCCTGGGTGCTGAGAAGTCGCTTTTTTATTCTCGAAGTAATGAGGAAAAGACCAAATAACAAGGCTATGGAACTTGTTCCATGCAAATTGAAGGAATTTCAGCTCCATTTTCCTCATGTCTTCTTTGGAGTCCGACTCCAATTTCTTCTCCAGCAAAGGCCTAAAGCGGAGCACCAGTGCTTTGGCCTTCCTTCGAAGTTTAGCCTCTTTTGTTGGACGCTTCATTTGTTGCCTTTTGAAGCGCCTTCGAAGCTTCTTGTCTGCATGGCCAGGCACCACTTTGAAGGACTCAGCAGTAAAGTCCTCAATTTGGTCATGCAGCTTCTCAATCCTTTCTTTGACAATGGCATAGTCTTGAAGGATTTGATCGAAGCAATATGCAGCAGTATTGGCTTCGAGCCATGACTTGATCACTGGTAAAAAATCCAGGAAACAGTGGATTTGATAAGAAACCGCGGAGGGGATGGAGCATAGCACCAGTGTTTCACAAGCCCATTTGAAATTAGTGAGTGGGACTTGTTCTTCCAGGATGTGGATGTCCAGGAAGGAGAAAGCTGCAAAAAGCTGCAAGGCTTTGCTCTTGTCAGCAGGGTAGATGGAATAGCCATATTGCCATTGGAAATGAGGAGTGTTGATGGCAAGGTTATTCACCTCATTGAACCAGTCAGGCTCTTCAGGAAGGGGAACCAACTTATTGGTCTCTTCGAAGTCAGCTGGGAAGTGTGGAGTTTGTACCTCTGTGAGCCAGAGGGTTTTTTGGGCTTGGGCCATGCGTTTGAAGTCGCAATAGGGGGCAGGCCCAAGATAGTTTTCCTCTTGCTTGAGGAAAGGAGAAAATTTGAGGGACGAATAGATTGATTCGAGCATGCCCATGTGAACGGTGTCGTTACCGCTCAATGGCAGGAATTGGCTCGCAAAAAGGGTTCGAAAGTGATGGAATCTATTGGGTGTGGGGTCAGGTTGATCGAACTTGACCAGAATGGTGCCAGTGGTGGTGTTAGTGGAGTTTTCTTCCCATGAGCCCCAGTTGGACCCATCACATGAATTCGAACGGGTCAAAGAGGAATCCCAATCCGTGGAAGATGGGTTGGGGGTATGGAATGTTCGATCAGAAATAATCTTGCCTACCAACATTCGAGGGGAATTTGGAGGAGACATTTGGGGAGAGTAAGATTGATGATCAAGGTTATCTAGAATGAGATTGATTTCTGGAAGAGAGTCCATAAACGTAAGACTTCTTATCAGAGAAGACTTAAATTCGAAGAGGTTTATGAGGGGTAATGTGATTCGTTAAACCCTATCATTAATTGCCATTTATAGGGAAATTATTGTAACTATCTTTGGGAAGCTCAATAGACGTGCATGGGAATGAAATCCTGTCATGCTTCGTGCATCCGAATTTGAAGGGATATGGGCAGAGAACGTGTGCCATTAACATTTATTTAGCATAAATAAAATGTTAATGCGGGGGGTGTGTTTACATCCTGAAAAGTGCCACCCAATGAAAAAATTCCACGTGGCCCCGAACGGTACGGCGGTTATATGAAACTTGCCCCCATCGAGTATCAATTACAGAGGATTGCGATAATTAGGGGAGACACTGTTGTTATGACAAACGGTGTCGTTTTGAAATGAACCGGTGTCGTTTGAGTAATAATCAAACGATGGTTTGGGAAGTTATTGGATTTAACCGTTGATTTGGACTTTACGATCATCGAACGGTGTCTTCACTGCCCTGTTTTATAACTGAAATCAGACGCAATTGCAGGGAATCATTTGGGAAGCCAGACGTGTTGCATTAATTCACGTTGCTTGAAAATAGGAATCACGATCCAGGGAGTGGCCATGAACACCACGATCGAAGCGAGCAGGGGAAGAAGGAATTCTGGAAATATCAACGTAACCGTTCGAAGGTCCCCTCAACCGTTTTATGTGGTCAACGTGGGTATCAATGAAGACGTGGAGATCGAAGGCAGACCCCGTGTCTATAAATAAAGAAG
>BPLS01000689.1:406815-438477 GCA_019656275.1 Rhododendron kiyosumense | reverse complement strand
ATAACCAAGCTGGGTCTTGTTATCCAAAGAAACCTTCAAGAGGTATGTTCGGACAGTTTTCTAAGGCCCTGTTTATTTGTCTGGATTATTGACTAACAATGCAAGGGGACTGTATATCCTGCATTTGGTTGAAACTTATGCCGTCAGGTTTACACATCTGGCGAATACTATCCCACAAAAAATGGGTTACACAGTACCATAGGGTGTGTGCTATTGCTTAATACTTAATTCCCCCTCACTGGTAGTCCAATGAGATTACTTATTATTGGGCCCTTCACAGGTAGTCTGGTCAAACATATAGCTCCTCAAGGTTTCTCATTTCATCCAGCAACTTGGAGAAGATAAATCAACAGTTGTAAAGAAGTACTAATTAAGACAAGATCCATTAAGCATTTTATGCCCATGCTGCCAGGTTTCTGAGAGTTGCATCTTCCCTAGGGGTGCACCGCATACCTGGCAGCTTGGCTCACAACTCTCCGGAAGAGCCTTGCCCAGGCACACTTTCCAACTAGATGTTTTCTTTGTGCAGCCAGAATGATAAGCATGTCAACATTCTACTTGGGTGACTTTTACTTTTGTTGTCTATCTGGAACCAAAAATGTGACGGACTTGAACCCCTATGTATCAAAAGACCTGATCAATTCTATAAACATATATACACAAAGTTGGCCCTACTTTTTCCTCTCTTCTATTCTCCTTTATCTCTCTCCTCCTCCTGCCAAATCTGACACAGACAGAGGGCTGCCCCCTTTTCCTTTTCTTTTCTTCCGTTCTCTCTCTTCCCATGTGTTGTTAAAAGAACTAGTACAGTTATGTTCTGGACTAATTCTGACTTAAAATTTTCTGACTTTAACCTCAACTTAACCTCACTATTGGAGCTTAATTAAACACTCAAGGTTTGTTAACTGAGCTAATACTGACCTTAGTTTTATCTTTAATTCACTTTTGGAGATGGCCTAACATTCAATGATTTTCGGTGGGTTAAATTCCCATTTACTTAGATCCTCAGTCGTTATGTTCTACTCTACTTTTTAATCTTATACACAATTACATTTACTAAGCACCAACATCCCCTTGTAAAGGTACACCATAATGTGACATATCTGCTTGTTCTGTACTATAAGTGCCACAACTTTCTCGAACTTCCAAGGTGGAGTGGTAAGCACCAAATACTCTCATGCATTTGAAAGGGGTTTAAAACTCACTAACTACAACTAACAATGCTAACTTTCGCCGAGCAAAAATATACTCTCTCAAACTTGAGCCTATGATTCTCCCCTCTTGGGCTTAAAGATGTCAGATAGCTTGATATAGATCAGTGTGCATAATTTCCGCACAACTTAAACTTTTGTGTCAATTGGCATTCTAACACGGTATTGGAGTTTTGGTTTCCCAAGCAGTCTTAGGTTCAAGGCTCACTGTCTGCATTTGTCTTGTTTGTACCGTCTTCTGCAAGGATGATCACATTTCCACATCCAAGACGAAGTTTTAGATGAGGGCTGGTGTTGAACATGTTCACATATTGTTGGGCTTGTATCCGAACAGCTTAAGCTTTGATACCAATAGGCGCCCAATAATATGACATGTCTAAAACTCCAGCAGTGGCTAAAACTTGCCTTTACTATATTTTGCTATTAGTTAATGCAGTAGAGTAATGATGCTGTTTATAAGCCATTAGCCAGTTCCACCTAAGAGAGAGAGAAAACTTACCCAAGCCTGTAAAAAGCATGACCGTGTGCAAGCAGCAACAGCTGCAGAAACAATTCTCGCAGCACGAGTGTTCTCAAGACCAATGTTATCAGCAAGACCAGCAACGAATTGCCGAGCATCCTCTCCATCTATCTGAACAGAAGTAGAGTGATTTTGCACTCTTGGAAAAACAGAATCGCATTACGACTACACAAAAGTACGCTCTCGTGAAGCATAATAAGCAACAACCGGAGACGTTTATGCATACATGTTAAGAAGTACCTGCCACAACGATCCAAAACAAAATGAACAGATGCACGGTAAAAAGAATCTCGTCCATTGGTAGTGTCAAATGACACCCTCACTCCAGATGTCCTGCATAACCGACGGAACTGCTCACCAACAAGGGTATACAGAAAACAGTGCATTAGCAAAGAGTGACCTGTTCCACAAATAAGTTACTCTTGAATAATTGTGATGTCGAGCAATGAACTTGATCTCCAATATATACCGTACAATCCCACTGGAGAAATGTAAAATTTAACATTTTCAAGTACTACATTTTTTGGAAATGGGTATACTCGGGACAAAGGGTATTAAACCTCCTCCCCTTAATACGTGGGGTCATGGACTCTATTGTCACTTAGGATCCCCTTTCTGGTCCTTCATAGTAATGTCTTTCTAGTTTGTTCCCTTCCCAATTGTCCACAAGGTTGACAACACGAAATATGTGCATCAATGATAATTTGCATGGATATTCATCCCACAAAAAAAAAAAATTTGATAAGTTCATCCCACAAAAATGCACGTGATCTAAAATTAAAAGAAGGTGAGATCAACGAGATACAACTCTGTTAGTGTCTTCTGATAAACTAAGAAACAAGCCTATGGACTCGGGACAAGGAAGTAAGGAACGACATGACACAAACACACAGACACGACAATTTCCCACAATTAGGACATCGACTCGTTGGGTACACGTTGAACAAAATAATACATATATCAGCTACTAACAGAATTAACAAACATATCAGTTCGACAGTTCCATCTAATTAGTGATTAAATTAGTACAAACACAAATAATTTCAGTGATATGAAGATATGAAAAACCAACAACATTGAATACATACTCAAAAACTAACCATCAATGGCAATTTTGACCATCTCCCAACTTTGAAAATTGAATTTTGACCTACCATCAGTGTCCCCAGAGTGTCCTCAATGTATCTTCAACATATGCTCAATGTGTCCCTGTCATGTCCCTAGGCCTGGTGTGTTCCTATCGTGTGCGACTCTTAAAATATCATTAGGAAATGGAAACATATTTGAGCGTGTCTAACATGTCCAGAGAGTCGGCAGAGACACAGAGGCATGAAGCAGATTAATGTGTATCTATGTAGCACAGACACTTCATCAGAGGCAACGGAACAGTGTTGGAGACTCTTTGGACACAAACACGTGTGCACGAGCATACAAGACACTGTAAAAGGACACGCGGGCCCACTAGACAGCTTCTCCGCACCATTAGTTAGCATGGACTTGTTAAAGGTAATAGACTTGTTATTATGTTCCTAGTCTTATTTTTCTCAAATGCTTGCTAAAGGTAATAGACTTGTTTCTTTTGAGTTTTGCTTCCTGGATAATTTTTGGCTTGGATATGTTTATCCACCTGCAAAGGTATTATATCTGGATCCACCCCTCCCCAATCCAAATTATACCCAGCACCAGTTTTCTGCCCCTTCCTTGCATGCACACACACACACAGAGAGAAAGAGAGAGAGAGATGAGAAGAAGAAGAACATGTCAATGACGAACTGGATGATAAGATGTTTGTATACAAGACCACAAAATCAGATCTTGGTCTGACTTAACTCGACGAGCCCGACAACAGATTGAGTTCCTGTTGACTGCATAGAATCATGCACAGTAGGATTTGGTCTAACCGAGAATGGGTCAGCCGGAAATTGACAACCTAAAATCAAACGATTAACCAACAAACGACAATGGAAAATAAAGTTTAATATTGGAATGGAATGGAGGCTCTGATTTTGGGTTTTTGATATCAATATTGGAGTTTACTCAGATTATAAGAGAGACAAGAAATCAATTTTGGATCAGAGGGTGGGTTTGGATATAGGGTGGGGTTTTATTTTTTTATTATCCAATTGGGTTTGTTAAATAGAGAGAGAATTTGTTTGTTTGATTTGGGGAAAATAGGAATTTTATACCATTGTACTCTATCTACCCCTAATATCCACTACTAAACAAACCAAGTAACTTTTAATTCCCCCTTCTACAATAATCTCTCCTCATATCATATCCCCCTTCTCCCCTCTGATACTTTAACCTCTACCAAACGTTATGTTCTAGCTTCAACTATACCTCAACTTCTTGCTATTTTCTCGCATTTCACTGCTGGTTTGTTGTGTTTTAGTGTGGTGGTTTGATGCTGCTGTAGCAGTCAAGCAACAACTGCAGGTTTTCTTGCTGTAGCAGTCAAGCAACAAAGGACACGCAGAGACTTTTCAGACTCTTGCGCTCCCGATCATCCAACAAGTGACTTTTTTTTTATCAGTCCAATCAGTGACTTAGGTCTAGGGAACCATCCATATTACTACCACAGCATGCAATAATGAGAAATCAAAATCAAAGCACCTAAAACTTACAAACCCCACCATCTCCAGAGAAGAATCTCATCAAAGAATCACAAACGAACAAAAAAAAAAAGTTAAATGAACATGTACGGTATGCTTAGAGCACCTAGATTAGTTGTTGAAGTATTAGGCACGGATTTTACCCTTATGAGTCATGTTTTATCCAAAGAACTATATGCTTATGACTCGTGCTTACACAATGAAAAAACAAATGAGGTAGGAATTAACAACCAACAAGTTGTTATATGCATGGATATAAATGACAACCGTGTTGGACAAAGTAGCACTCACTTGAATAATATCATCCTCCAAGATGTCCTTTCCGCCTATTCTGTAGTCCATGATTGCTGGAAATCAAGTTGATATGCAGTGATTTGACGACGAAAAAGCATGACCATATCATTACAATTAATTTGAAAAACACATACTGGTACCTATATGAAACACAATAACCATAGTTGTCAGAATCGTACGATTTGATACGATTCGGTGGGTAATCAATACGAATAGGCTGCCGAATCAGAAATAGCTGAGAATCGTAAGTAAATCGGTGATTTATGATTCGTATCGTACGATTCGATACGATTCGGTGGGTAATCGATACGAATAGGCTACCGAATCGGAAATAGCTGAGAATCGTAAGTGAATAAGTGAATATTCACTTAAAATTTCCGAAATTCATTTTTTACTCTTGTTTTGCTTCTTTTGTTGTTTGAAAATGGTTCAAATATTTTTTTAAGGTCTAGTATTGTTATATGTCATCTTTTGTCTATGTTATATGGATAGATAATAAGAAAAAGAGATTTATTACGAGAGTGAATCGAAAATGAGAAAAATAAATGAAATATAACAACCCTATAGACCTTCTAAGGGTTTGTATTGTACTTATAACTCTTTCATACAAAAAGAACTATAAGTAGGCTTTACGAATCATCATCTCTTGGAAGATGCAATAGAAGCAACTTACCTAATATTCCACATTATTATCAAATCATCATTTAGAATAAAGTATTTATTGATTTAGGCCTAAATCTTTCATTTGTAGTATATATTGTTGTTACCCTAATCAATAAGCATAGGTTTCTATGCATTATAGAAGTCATGACTGAATCAGAGCGATTCACGATTTGAAAAATGACCATTTCGATTCACGATTTGACAACTATGACAATAACTACAACACCACAATAATTATAAGACCATATGTGCATTTCTATTGCAAATATGGAAAAGTCTTTTATCCTATGTGATGCAAATGGTGGAGTGCAATTTTGTTCACCCTCCTTAAAAGAGGGTGAACATTACCCTCCCTCTTATTGGTTGAAATGGTGTAGGTCCCACCCCTACAATACACCTTTTTGGAAAGCATGACATCACTTTGTGGTGGAATCCATACCATTTCAACCAATAGAAAGAAGGGTAATGTTCACCCTCTTAAGTGGAGGGTGAACAAAATTAAATTTCAGATGGTGTAATGAACTTTCTTCTTACAAATGAATAACTGCTTATAGCCTTATCTTCTATGCATCTTTAATTGCCAACAATACATTAGAAGTACACTATCATAAAATTAACAGTGCCGGGCAAATGTGATATAGACTCCCACTATTAACCATTGTACGTTTAACAATCGCTTCATGCGGCATGCTACCAGCATTCAATATAAAAGAATTCAATGTCCCAGAGTAATTCCTCTGGTTATCTAGGCCGGATTTCAAGACCATAGTTGGAATTGCTCCTTTGAATCCCTTTCAAACCAACGAAAGCCAGTTCTCAATAAAGATGGATACCAAATAAAAATAGAGACACAGGTACAAATGTCTGGCTTATATCCTTGGTAATCCACAATTTTAGACGGAAATTTTAATAATCTATGATCAAAATCATTAAATCAAAGCCAACACTTGTGAGGTGATCAAAAAAAATGATGTCATGTCTAGGGCTGATAAACGAACCGAATGAGCTGAACAGTTGATTGTCCATGCTTGGTTTGAAAACTTAACAAGCTTTAAAAACATGTTGAAGCTTGGCCTATTTATGAGAAGAACCGATCCAAAACGAGCTTTAATCGAGCCGATCGCAAACCGATCTCGAGTAGCTTGAACTTTTTAAACATCACAAGTTGAACGAGCAGTAGTACGTTCAAGCTTGGCTTGAAAGCTTAATGAGCTTTGAATTTCATCATAAACATTATAACAAAGGAGACAACAAATGGTTTACCAAAAAAGAAAAAGGAGACAACAAATGAACGAAAACAAAAAATAACATCAGCATATGAAACCTCGAATTAATTTGCTGGCCATCCTCTGATACTGCTCCTTTTCATGGATTATAGCCGGAGGCAGTAACGAAACCGGCCACCAACTCGGCAACTTCTCCTCCTCCACCCTCCTCGTCCTACTCTCCCACATCTCCTCTGACTCGACAGCCCGAACAGCTGCCGGGGAATTTTCCGAAACCCTAATTCCACCATCACGTGCATCTCTCCTGGTGGCAACAACTACTTCTCTTCCCCCAAGACTCCTATCCCTCCTCCTCACCACCCTACTTCTATTCCCAAACCCCATTTTACCCCAAAACCCTAACCCTAATTTCACCAAAACCACAATTACGAAACTGCAAGCAACCAAACCGCCCACGAATCGAAGCGTGGAGGGACGGCACGAGATTACAACCCCTCGGTCGGCGTCTAGAGCGATCAAGGTCGTCAGGTCTTCCAGGGCTTCGTTACCGGACCGAACGAATTCGTTCAACGCCTTTCTAATAACAGGAAGCGATGAGGGTTTGTTGGAGAAGGGTTGGAAGTTGATGGCTATTTGGAGCTTCTCGTCGGCGGAGGGCGAAGTGGGTTTGGGTTGGGTGGGATTTTTCAGGGTTTTCCGGCGGCGGTGGTGGCGGCGGAGGGAACAAGAGACGGTGGAAGTCTGACTGGGGTTACGGCGATATGGGTATTTATTTGTGTGTGGAATGGAGAATAGGAATGAATTGAGGGAGTTGTAGTAGTAGTAATTCATTGAGTGAAGGTTTTGCTGATTGTTTTGATGGTTGCTGGGATCTTGTTTTGTGGAGGAGTACGAGTGTGGTGTTTTCTTTGTTCGTTATTGCTATGGCTGTGTCTCTACACGTAAAGAGAGAGCAGGAGGGAGAAGGTATATTTGGATTTTTGGTAGAAGAGAAAAAATAGTTTTTGAAATGAGATTTACTTTCTAGTCCATTATTTTTATTTTAAAAATTTATAAGGTCTATTAATTATTTTAAAATCCTCTACGTCTATTTTATTAACAAATATAATTTTAGGAAAATAATATTAATACTCTAAAAATTGATGCAGACACTACAAAAAACAAAGGAAAGTGACTTTGGAATTATACTTATTTTGCAGTGTCTGTATCAATTTTTAGAGTGTTAATATCATTTCTCTAATTTTATACTAATTAAAAATTATTATTCCTCCTACCACCACATCTCGCCGGAAAAGTTAACGGCGCCAGAAGTTGTGCCAGAAATTGATCGACCCCGGAGGTTCACCGGGAAAGTCGTCAGCGACGGTGCCGGAGTTGGTCATCCGCGACCGACGTCGGAGTTGATAACCAGAAATGGTGACCGGTGGAAAAGAACATGTTGACCGATTGAGAAGAAGACGTTGACAAGTGATTGTGACTATTTAATAAAAAAAATTAAAAATAAATAAGGGTGAAAATAATGACAGATTGTTATCTAGGGAATCTGGATTGTGTATATGCTAATTGATAACATCAACAAATAATAGTCTCCTATTAGTCTTATTAATTTATTTTTGTATTTCTATTGAGTATAAAGCAATGCTAGGGTCACACCGTTAAACCACACCCCTCACATATGTATAGGTTTCACATGTGCTTACACCTCTCAATCACACCCCTCACATATCCGTGGGACCAAAAAAATATGTAAATGGTGTGGTTGATATGTGTGACAATAGCATTAATGTAAGCGAAATAATGTAGCCATCCTAAATTGCTGTGTTTTTGGAACATCTCAAAAAATTATCTACATTTCACGATCTATAAATGTTTTTTATGATTTCAAAATTTTTATTTAAAAAAATTAATTAAGATCTACTATCAAACAAGATCTGTTTTAAATTTAAAAAATATTATAAATTAAAAGATATAGGAAAATTTTTCAAAGGCCCCAAAAAAATCTCTATTATAAAATAGAAGGGTGTGGGGACAATTATTAGAACGGCTTAGATTCATTTGATCCAAAGGCTGTAGTGCATCCTCCCACTTCCCGGTTAAGTGTCCATAGTTTTCACCTAAATCACACAACTGCCATCTCCGTCCAACAGAGATGCGTAGTGCCATAGGCACGGGTTAACACTAGTCTATATTATAAAACAGAGCAGTTTTCCACCAAAATATCTACACATATAAACATAAATACATCTACAGTCGTTCGATCGTACTTAGTGATAAGGTTATAGTCGTTGGATCAAAAAAATGAAGGTTTCCTAATGTAAATAATTAATATTTGAAAGAAGGATGAAAGGAAACCTAAAATTGTGATTGCCATCTAATGCCGTGATTGAGAAAAATCTTCGGCTGACTTTCAGTTGTGCTCAGAAGGTAATATTGGCTATCTAAAGGGCGAGATTGATTTATAATTACGCAACGTAACATATCTTTTAAAAAAATTAGTGCATGCCTGATAAGGGAAGAGGTAAGGAGAGAGGGCCAAATCAATAATCAATCTCGGTAATATTGATTATCCAAAAAAAGGTAATGAAACCTTTACTTTCTATAATTAATTCTTCCCATGCAATACTTTCTATACAGTTGACATTGACTTTTTTTGTGATTTTCACAGGTTGAAGCTCAAAAAGGTAATAAAGCATTTTCCTATTTCTAAATTCAATTATGGAAATCACCTAAATTCTATAGCAACTTCTGTCATTCTTCTTCGATCTTTACTTTCTCTACCTCTCTCACCACACCACCTAAATCTGCTTTGAAACTACTATCATTTTTTTGAGGTGAGTTGATCCATCAATTTTTTTACAGTTGAGTTCTTTTTTACAGTCGAGTTTTTTTTTATTATTGCCTCTTGAACATACACAAAACTTCTTGTTAATTAGTTGGCTCTATTTGCATTGACCGTGGGCTGTCAATATCCAACCATCTAATTTCATCAACTATCAATGATTCATTTGTGTTTAGGTGCCTTTATTTCTGTTGAATTAATTGAATTAATTCTTCTCATGGAATTAATACGTTTTGCTTTTGTTACTATTGTTGTGTTACTATATATCAAAAGGCATAATTTTGTGAAGTTTTTTGAAACATAAACATGAAAGGTATGCTAAATTAAAAAGGTGCATGCTAAATTGCAATCATGGCCCATCATTGAAGTAAAACCACAAATTTTGGTAAGAAAGACATTGGAAGGTGTAAAATTTGATTTTTTATGGTCTTCTCTTGAAAGGTGTAGAATTGGTGTCCTGTTTACTAGATGATTGGTGAGAATGATATTAATATGCTTCCAATGACTGAAATAGTTGAGACACATGAGGATGCTCAAGTATATTTTGAAGAGCAAAATATGGAAGTTGACCATATAAACTACGCTTTTCAGTCTGCTAGCAATACAGAATTTCTTTTGTTTATATAAATAGATGAAGAAATAAATGTGCCTCCCGTGAATGCTCCTGAGGCAAATGAAGAAGAAAGTGTTAAAATTGATCCACCAAATGGTATGCATTTATAAAAATAGTGACACGCAGTAGAGTTTTTTTTGTTACTAACTCCAAAACAAACAAAAAAAAATCAATGTTTGAAACACATTCATCTTTTATCCGTTGGGCAATCAAATCTCTTATTATTGTGGTGGTGTGATTCTTTGTCTTTATTAATGTTTACAATTATTTTTTTAGTGGCTAATTTAATTTTTTAATTGTTCCTAGCTTTGCAGATGTAATACTATGATCCTGTGGCCATAAAAGCTTTCTAAAACTAATTTCTTGCTATTGACCATATCTTTTTGTGATGCTTGAAGGACCTATCTCTTGCTTCTAAAACTAATTTCTTGCTATTGACCATATATTTTTGTGATTTCTCCGGAAAAAAAATTGGGTTTGCTTGATTCTTTGAATGTTATCTTTGATTGCGAGCAAGCAATTTTAGTGTTGATGGTGCAAGAAAATTCTAAATTATTTTGGGTCAATGCTTTTGAAATAGTGCCTTTAGGTATAGGTTCAGTGTTCCTTGCATTCAATTCCACATTTGCTTTTAAGTTTATTCCTTTTAGTTTGATTTTTCTACAGCAAAAAAGAAACAATCATTTTTGGATTCATACACGAAAAGAAAACAACCTTTTTTTTTTTATAAGAATACACACAATTCTTCTATGTGTTTCTTAGGGGAAAAAATACTAAACTATTTTGAGGTTTTTTTTTTGAATAATATTGATGAGTGAAAGAGGATGTTATGTTGAATTTTTCTTGCCTTGCATTAAAGAGCTTAGAAGGATATTCAAGAATAATTTTTTGACCATTGATTCAGAGCCATGCCTTCAGGCAAAGGCCCAAAATAAATCTATCTAATAAAACACAATGGTGTAGGGACCACATTCTTTAGAAATATTCTTTTTTAACAATTCAGTTTTTTCTCTCACACAAATTTTATCTACTCATACAAACAAATCTACCGGTCCAGATTTCTCCCCTTCTCACAAATTATTGGATGGCATGTTTAGTAAATAATGTGCAATTGTGGGCTTATAATTTGAAAGGAAAAACGTCTACTTTCAAAATTTGTAACCCACTCCAAGTTGTCAGTCTCTCACTTTCCCCTTCTCCTCTCTCTCTCTCTCTCTCTCTCTCTCTCTCTCTCTCTGTTGAAACCCAATTGACGCCATCGGCCGGCGACATCTCAGAGGCTCCCAAGCGACATCTCAGAGGCTCCCAATTGACGCCATCAGCTTCATCCTCGGCGTCCACACGGGCCAGCTCAGGGGCTCCCAGTTGAAGGACCTGATCTTACGCGATCGCCGACCACCACCTCCAGCCCTTTGTCCACTTCTAGCCCTTTGTTGTTCTTCCTTCAAAGGTGCAAAAATTCTTCCCCTTGCTTATTTTATTCTCGGCTTTCAGTTTCTTGGCCTTTTTTCCTTTGACCCTGTATTCCAATTGAGATTTATATATATTTTTTTCAATTTGATTGTTGGATAACAGAGATCTGTGATCTTTCCTTCCCGGACGCCCATGTTTAAGGTGGGATCGCTGCTACGTCTGGGATCTATAGATGTTTGGATTGCTCATTTAGTCCCATGCATGGGGTAAGTGATTGTTTGCGGAAGATTTGGATTTTGGGTTTAATTGAGCCTTTTTGTTCAATTGAATTGGAAAATGGATTGGTTGATTTGATTCAACCCTCTTTAGTACCAGGGTTTAATTGGGCTCGGTCGGAGCTTTATTTGTGAGTGCATCAGTTACTTACTTGGATTGATGCTGGTAAGACTTCATCTGTGCATTGAGTTCAGTGTTTTTTTTTTTTTTGGGTATTTTTCTTGCAGCTATGCCATCAATTTTTGGGAGTTCAAGGCCTGATGATAGTTTATTATAGCAACTGATTTTCAGCCGTGTATATGATGCTGGACAGCGTGAGAGTTTTCAACACTTGCTCAAAGACGTATGGTTTAGAGTCTTTAGACTTCAAACTTTTCTCAAAAAAAATTATGGTATGCATTCTAGGTGTTCGACGAAATGAGAAAGACACACACGTATGGTTTCGAGTCTTTAGACTTCACATAGGGCAAAATCCCTCGCGCACTATTTTTTTTCCCCGCTCAAAGTGTCTGAAACAATTTGATGTGCCTTTGGTTTTGTGCATACTCTTCTAACAAAGTTAAAATGGCTATTCCATTATTTGTTTCAGATTTATTGTCTTTAGATAGAATAAGGTTTTATTCTCTAAATTGATTCACTCAAGAAAGGCCAAAAGTTAATAGTAACTTAATACTATATTAGTTGCACCATTGGGCTTTGGCTGATCATCTCCCAAAGAGGAAATAGATCCCATACTCCCACAATTATCTACAGTTTGGTCTACCTGATTATAGCATAAAAAGTATGGGTTGAAGAACTCAATCAAATGTAGTGTCATGGATGAAAATCATTGCCGGGTTTAGATAATTTTCCTGCTTCATATTGCATCATTTCCTTGACTTCCAAACTTTGTAATCTGGTGGCAGGGTTATGCTTGGGAAATAGCAACTGCTGAAGGTGGCTATGGTCTAGATGAACTCTTAAGAAGTCGAAAGAGTGTTCTGACCGGTATGTGTTTTGTTCCTTACATTGGGTGCTACTTCTATTGAGCATTTTATCTATTAGAAAGGCGAATGGTTGAGAGAGAATCATGTGACTTTTTGATAGTTTTTGTCTCCATTCCAGGTCTGTAACTAACTAGACAAGGTTTTCAAATTTTAAAGTTTTGTTCACATTTCAAGTATGTTAACGGATAGTCTTGGCAATGGGTTCAATTGTAGAGAGGCCCTGATATTTTCTAATTTCTAATCGGCCAAAAAAATACTCTAACACGAACCTTTTCAAGTGCTTTGTAACTTTAATGCCCTTTGTTGTTCTTCTTTCAAAGGTACTTCCCTATCGTTGTGAAGAATAGTCATCCTGGAAATTGGTATAGCAATGCCAGGCACTTCCCTATCGTTGCATTCTGGCTTTGGTTGTTGTTTAATTGGTTTTTATCTGCATTTGGTCATTTGGACCTTTTATTGTTATGATGGATTGTGTAAAGGGTGAATTTTTATGGGTCTTGCAATTATTTGCCAGAAAAAGTTTATTTTTTATTTTAATTTGAGTAAAACTGATCTTAGATTTTGTGCGGAAAATGCAATCTGATCTTGCAAAATTATTCATTGGGATTTTGGGGAAGTTTTGGAATCAGTAATTATGATGGATTGGAGCACAGGGTGCTCCCACGGCCTTGGGTTTAATGTTTTTTGCTGACCCTTTAGTGGCAGAGAGAGAAACACAACATTGATGAAAAAATGCTGAAGTTGGATAAGAAACACAAAATTCCTCCACCTGCCGATGGTATTTTTTTTTTTTTGAGTTCATCTAAATTGGTATTCGGTGATTCCAGTTGTAATGTACGTTCAATTTCAAGTGTTTTTTTTACTATTTAGTCTACATTCTTCATTTGTTAGTATGTTTTTCATCCCTCCTGGTAAAAGTCAAATTTCACTTGCAACTAATGGGTTTGATCCTTAACGACTTGATTCTTAATTACTTGATTAAAAAGTCAAATCTGTTAACAACTTGTTTGAGTGCAATACTTTGTATTATGAAGTTGTAAAGCCTAATTCTTAATGCGTAGACATCTTATCGGGTAGAGTAAGCTTCTTATTAGGTTAGGCATGAACATGTTTTCGGGAAAAACTATTTTATTTGAATGAGAATGATAAAAGTCCATTTAAATGGAGTCTAATTGTTGTGCTCAGGCTCAATTGGAATGCGTTAGGTACTTTTCCTCAGAACCTCGGATGAAAAATTGGTTACTCTATGTATTAGGTACTTTTCCATGTCTGTTTCTAATTTTTGTATCTCAGTATCTACATCTAGATTTTTTGTTCTTATGCAGTGAGGATCTGCATCTAGCTTTTCCCACAAACAAGATAATAGTGTGCGGATTGGAGCATAAGAAGCATTGATCCTAACTACTCAAAGTGTTGGAGCACTTCCAAGGTTTGTCCACAAGTTAAGAAATTTGGATTTTCAAATAATTATGAGCCTACCAAATGTACCCATTGATGAGTTTCTTGCAATTTGGCATGATTGTGATTTCAAACCAGATTTTAGTTCTCAATATTGCACTGTCAACGTTCACATCTTGGGAATTCGACTGTGCTTTCTTGACTGAAGTAGCTCTGATAAACTAATAAACTGCTTGCTGAATTACTTTTCAGAAAGAATATTTTGCTCTTGGCTTATCAAAGCCTTGATATAGTATATGGCGACTTGAGCATTTCCCTTCTTTATGTATTCAAAAGCACATTTGCTGAAGACATTCATCACTCAGAGACTAATGATGGACGTATGCGTTGCGAAGGAAACGAACCCGGGACGCCAACTTCTTCTTATCAGTTTCGGCAACCGCTTTCTTATCACCTCCCCCTTGGGTCACCTTCTGCTGCTGAGCAAAGACATTAATCAAATAATCGAGGTATTCAAGGCAACTATCATTTTGGATTATTGTTTCCATATCTCTGAACGCACCAAGATCATCCATAAACTTGTCTGAGTTACGTCGATCTTCAAGTAAACTAGATAGATCGATAATCAGTTGTATCTTTTCTTCAGATGTCATGATATCAGGATTTCCACACAAGGTTTTGAATTTGTCATTTTCCAACTCATGTAAGAAAGAAGACATTATAGTCTCTGGTGCTTCAACACATTTGTTTATGTAACATATTAGCTCTTTGAGCTGCTTCCCGTATTCCTTCCTAGGTCCAAAACTTACTTCGCAAAATATACATGTGGGGAGCCTTCCTCGTCTACCTTAACAAATACAGCTTGGGGGCTAAGCACAACATCTATATCTTGGTTCTTCAGAGCATCTAATGCATCCAACAATTTCCTATTGAAAAACAAACCTGGTATTATGGTTGTGCAAGGAATGAAATGATGGATATCATGTTTCCCACAATGTTTTCATTAACTCAAAGGGAGAAATACTAAAATAAAATTTACGAATAATACAACTACAAGTAGATGATCGAGAAACATAAAGGTAAAAAAAATTAGTGCATTTATTACCTTATGATACCAATGTAAAAATTGGAGGGCTGCACTTTCTTCATGTCCCAATTTACAGAATTCTTTGATGTTGACCCCGACCCTGTGAACACGAATTCCCAAGAAACTCTTCCCATTTGTACGAAGTAGATGGGTTCTTTGTGGGAAATATGGTAGTGGTAGAGTGTTTAAAACCCTGCATATTTCCCACAAAGAACCCATCTACTTCGTACGAATGGGAAGAGTTTCTTGGGAATTCTTGTTCATGGGGTCGGGGTCAGCATCGAAGAATTCTGTAAAAGTGAGTCCAAAAAGTTTTTCAATCATTGGGACATGAAGAAAGTGCAGCCCTCCAATTTTTACATTGGTATCATAAGGTGATAAGTGCACTATTTCTTTTTACCTTTATGTTTCTCGATCATTTACTTGTAGTTGTACTATTTGTAAATTTTATTTTAGTATTTCCCCCTTTGTGTTAATGAAAACATTGTGGGAAACATGATATCCATCATTTTATTCCTTGCACAACCATAATACCAGGTTTCTTTTTTCAACAGGGAATTGTTGGATGCATTAGATGTCTGAAGAACCAAGATATAAATGTTGTGCTTAGCCCCAACGTTGTATTTGTTAAGGTAGTCGAGGAAGGCTCCCCACATGTATATTTTGCGAAGTATGTTTTGGACCTAGGAAGGAATATGGGAAGCAGCTCAAAGAGCTAATATGTTACATAAACAAATGTGTTGAAGCATAATGTCTTCTTTCTTATGTGAGTTGGAAAATGACAAATTCAAGACCTTGTGTGGAAATCCTGATATCATGACATCTGAAGAAAAGATACAACTGATTATCGATCTATCTAGTTTACTTGAAGATTGATGCAACTCAGACAAGTTTATGGATATCTTGGTCTTGGTGTGTTCAGAGATATGGAAACAATAATCCAAAATGATAGTTGCCTTGAATATCTCGATTATTTGGTTAATGTCTTTGCTCAGAAGGTGACCCAAGGGGGAGGTGATAAGAAAGCGGTCGCCGAAACTGATAATAAGAAGTTGGCGTCCTGGGTTCGTTTCCTTCGCAACGCATATGTCCATCATGTGCGGCTTATTCTATTGCACAAAGCAGAGGTATATTTTAGCCGATCTAGTTTTCTTTTAATTACTTGCAACCTTTATGTTATATTTTCTCACACATTACATTTACAGGCTTTGGGATTTAGAAACGACACAGAACTGCAGTTGATGTTTGAGCACCACTTTCCTGGACATATTAGGAAGCTAAAAGGGATTTATAAATAGTTGAAGGAGGAATTTGAAAGAAATACATTCTATTTTGCACCGTAAGTTTCAAATTTTCAGACATTTAATTTATGTGCTTGTGTATATGTTTAAATCTACTAAACTTAATTCTAACTTTTATGTGACCATCTTAATTATGTTAAAGAGGGCGAGTTGACCCTCAAACAAGCCACAATGACCAATCGGCCATTCTCATTCTCGGACATCAAAAAATCAGGGAGGGTGAATCCTTTTGGAGATGCAAAGCCTAGGGAAGATAATTTGCTCGTGAGAGTGGGACAAACATCGGATATCAAAAAACCAGGAAGGGTGAATCATTTCGGAGAAGCCAAGCCTAGGGAAGAAATCTTGCAGCCAAAGTGATGTCTTTTGGACAAACCAAGCCTGGGAAAGAAAATCTGCTTGAGAGGACACTGTCAAGTGATTGGAAAACGCAGAACCTTGGATATTTTGCATGTGATATGCCTATAGTTTACCCCGGGTGACCTCTCACTTGGTTTGAAAGATGGCTGGAAAAACGTGTCTATGCATTAGAAGGAGGAAATCAAAACAGTGGTGAGCAACCGATCGAGCTAGTGGTCACCTACAAGGTGTGGAATAAGTTTATTGAGGCGTGTAACGATGCCGTGAAATACGGCCAACAACAACGATAGTAGCCTAAGGTCAGCTTTCATGTAAATAGAAATAGTTAGAGTTAATTCTTTATGTGATTATTAGTTTTGGGGTTCTTTGTGCAAGGACTTATAACATGCAAGTATAATAGTATCTTCTTCTTTTTTTGGAACAAAGTAGAATAGTATCTTCTCTTTTTTTTTTTGGAACAAAGTAGAATAGTATCTTGATACTTGAGTGGGGATACTGCAATTTTCTCGTCAGCCATTTTCCCCTCTCAAACTTTGCAAACCCTTGTTCTTCTGATGGAGTGTATGTCTATGAAAATTTGTGGTCTTAATATAATGAGGATTTAGTTCCATTTTATCGATTATCTTCACTTGTTCATTGGAAAGCTCTATTTGACTACCTTGATGATTTCTTTTTGGTGTTTTTGTGAATAGTATATATGAGTTTACCTTATTTTGGCGAAAGTTGAATCTAGTTAAATGGTTTATTTAAGGGAAGAAAATGAGGAATTGTATATAAGTCTGTAAAATTTGATTTATGATATTTGAATTTTCTTGATTTCTATGGTAAGGGGGTGTTCCCCTTTTTAAAAAAGTACTTTTTAGAAAAAGAAGGTAATTTCAAACTCAAAAATCATATATTTACGTAAATAATTTTTCTATCAATATGGATATTGTTTGATAGATCTCATTGAGATCTTTTAAACGGTGCAAAAAAAATTGAAAAATCATTTTTCATTCTCGTTATATTTGAGTTTGAAATTACCTTCTTTTTCGAAAAAGTGCTTTTTTGAGAAAGGGGAACACCCCCTAAATGTAATTTTTTTTTTTTATCGGCAAAAGTAAACATTTTATTAAGGGGAGGGGAATCCAACAAAAAAGGTGGACAGTACAGCCAATTGGGACAAGCCCAAACACACCTAACAGGCATAGCCCTAAACATCAGTAGGCCTAAAATACCCAGATATAACAATACATGCCCAAACACCTGTTGGCCTAAAAGCCTAAATAAAACATTACAAGCCCAAACAAGTTACATGTTGGGATATTGATACTAGTTACATGTTGGGTTTTGTTTGATTTGGATTTGATAATAGTTATTTGGGCTAGTGGGCCATGTATTGGAGGCCAACTTGCCATTATATTCGTGTTATCTTCCTATTTTCTCATTTTGTTTTTGGTTTCTAGTTAAGTGGATTTAAAAGTCATTGTTCTCTTAAAAGTCGGATTCTTTGATTTACATTCATGGGATTGAGTTTTAAAATGCATTTTTGACGGTATGATACATCAATGAAGGTTGGTTATATACCACATATAAGCCAGACTTATAAGGAAAAAAAAATTGATTTAAATGATAAGTTTATTGAGGAGTGAAAAGTGAAGGAAAATGGTTGTTTTCAACAAATTGGAACATGGAAACCCAATACATGGAGAGGAGTGTCACTAGGTCCACCTACGAGTGTCTCGCTAGGAACGAGCTTTACAAGCTCTTATCTTTGTCAAAGAGGGGTGCATGGGGTCTCAAATGCCAAAATGTCACTAGGTCCACCTACGGGTGTGTTGCTAGGAATTTCAGTCGGTCCACCTTCGGGTGTATCACTAGGAATCACTCATGATGTATTGGCATTGAAACAGAAACTTGATACTCCCTCCGTCTCATTTTAAATGCTTCCTTCGTAAAGTCGTGTCATTTTGACTTTCAAAAAAATCGTATTTTTCATAACCTTTTTTGGAACTTTTTTGCACCGTTTTAAAGTACTCATTGAGATCTTTTCAACGATGCAGAACAAAGTTAAAAATTAATTCCGAAAGACTTTGGCCTTGTTCGTTTAGCACATTTGGGTATTTTAGTTTTGGTAGTGGGTGAAGAGAGAAATAGGGTAATGAGTGGAGAGAGATAGAGAGATAAATAAAATTAATAATTGGAGAAATAGAGTAATGATTGAAGAAAGATATAGAGTAATGATTGAAAACAAAGTAAATATACCAAACAAACAAGACCTTTATTTTTTTAGGTCAAAATTACACAGTCTCCCATAGGGAATATTTAAATTGGGACGGATGGAGTAAAAGAGATAACGGTTTATGGAAAAAGGAGATTTTGACACGATGGTGTGTGTGTGTATGTGTGAGTTCTTTGGTTTCATCTTTTTGGACTTGGTTATATTCGTTATGAATGGTGTCAAGTGATTGAATATTGGTTTAGTAGAATGGGGTATAAGGGTACAAGCATCCATGTCTTTTATCATGTTTACATGCATTTTTTAGTTACTAGTAAATTATTTGTGAGTAATTGTGCTTACCCCTACCTAAGAAGGACAAGAACAAGCTTTTACAGACACGGTGTGAAGCTACCGTTTGTGTTTAGATGAGTGGATCTAAATATTGTTTTGTTAGGCTTTCAAGGCTGTTTTTACATGTATCTTTTTGACTTTGGACAAGTAATGATAAACGTTAGATTCTACTTTAGAAGTATTTTGTTATACTCCGTATCTTTTTGGCAAATGGAAAGAAAAACTTGTACTTTTTTTAATTTCGTATTTGAAGTTCATAAGTACTTACGTTTAGTTGTGATGCCTTGATGGCTAATTGAAAATTTCGAAGGATTTGAAATTGGTTCACATTTTTCTATTTTTTAATAGTGGTTAGACTTACAATGCAATGCATAATAGAAAAACGGGAAATCTTTTCTTGTCAATGAACATCATTTTTTTAAACCTAGTTCCTAGTTGAAGTTTTGGGTGATCTCAATTAATCTAAGTACATGATTTTTCGCGCTAGAGTAACTTCCATTGTTAACCAAGCAAGGTCTCCAGATGAAAATTCAAGTGATCAGAAGGTTGTTGAAAAAGTTCTGAGAAGTTTAATCCCAAAATTTGTTAGTGTTGTTGTGACGCCCCAAATTTTATATTTGTGTGAAAATATGACTTCAAAGTGGCCTTTGTTTGAACTTTCTCTCCACCTTTTGGTGCTTTTCTGTAGTTGTCTTCATTTTCAAGGTTTGTAGGTTGCAACATATGATTAACCTGGTTTTTCCTTCTCCACTTCTCCTAATCAAAAAGTGGCTAGATTCTTTTACATTTTTCTTTTTGAAGTGATAGTTTTGTCGGTTATGGAAAATCAAATTTGCAGGTTGTTACTATTCTGCTTCTAATAATAAGCACAATAAGCTTGCCTTTTTAATACTGTAACGTGCACGAAATCAATGTGTACTCCAACCCATTTGATTTATTTTTAATTGTGTTATGTTTCTAAAAGAAATGTTCACTTGCTTGCCAGGGACTGAAGCTGGCACTGAAGACGGAACTGAAACCTTGTGCTAAAGATCCAGTGCATCCTGTTTTGTTTCTCATTCTAGTCCTTTGGCAATGCTTCAGATTTACTTTGTTCATAGGACTCGACTCTTTCGCTATGAGCTTCCCAGTAGTTCATTAGGAGCTATAGCCTACAGCTGTTTCATTCCTTCTTCTTCTTGGTGTTGGATACACTATTTGCAAGTGTTTGGACAGGTAGGTCTTGACTTTTTCGCTATGATCTCCCCAGTTGTTCATGTAGGAGCTATAGCGTATAGCTGTTTCATTCCTTCTCGTTGTTTGTATAGGATTCAGTATTTGCAAATGTTTCGACTAAAGGGTATTAGGGATACAACTCTCGCTGGTTTTCCGGTTTGTATTCCTATTGGTTATAAGCTGCTCTTGTTTCTTGGACCAATGTATGTAAACTCAACGTTGTGCCTTCTGTTTATCTAAATGAAGTTATCTCTAGTCTTTCCAAATAGAAATGAAGAACATGAGAGCTCCCATAAAGGCAGTTTGGTTTGGCAGGAGTTTTTTAGGAGGAATAGGAATATGATTCAGGGTCTTCACAGAACTGTTGTTTTTGGATGGATCCTCTGGCTTTCCTTCAAAAAATTTCTGCTAATGCCTTTTGAAGTCTTAATCCTGGAAATGATTTCGGTTTGTTTTACCAACACTCTTCTTGAGATTCTATATTTGCTCAAGTATTTTTGTGGAGGATTGGGGGTTCCTGAATCTTTTACATGGAAACATTTTCATGGAGGATTGAGAATGAAGTTTTAATTATGTGCTAGTTGTTGAGATATTGGACATGGGTTCTGCATAGTGGGAGATACATCCAATTTGAAGTTGGTTTCTATTTTGGGTTGATCAACCCCAAAATAGAAACAACGTCAAATTGGATGGATAACCCACTATGCTCGCCAGGAGTGCGAGAGTACGCCTTAACTGCTCAAGATTTTACTCTCGCGCTCCTGGTGACGAACTTGCATTCATTGTGCAACTCTAAACATTGAAGAGTAACCACACAAGAGCACACCGACCATTGTATGTCAATCAATTGAAATCGACTACATGATTTTATCTATGTATGTATGTATTCTTTTCTGTTGAGCTATGTCAAAGGCCTACCCCGGGCGTCAGCGTGACGCCGCTTGCTCATTTTTTGAACTACCCAAAGGAGGATGTCCTAGCATTTTCATGTGCTGGTTGTCAGTCACCCACCACAACCCTCTTCATTTTTCTAGGCTTGAGACCGGGTAGAAAAAAGAAAAGCATGTCACAGACGAGTTAAGGGAAACAAAAATGAAAGAAAAAAAGAGACGGCACTGCAATATTCCAAGGTTTTTTTTTCATTTTCCCTCACTGAATCCGTAACTAATCCAAATCCGTTTGTATCATTCACAAGGGATGTTTTCTTCATCGGTAAATAAAGTTTCTCGTAGTCATGTTCAAATTTTGCTTCTCTAAATTGTTAGTTCTCCGTGTCCTCTGCAATTTCGAGGATGAAGATCACAATCACTTCTTTGTCAATTATACTTCTTTCGGCTAACCTAGCCTCCTCCGTCCCTCAGGACCAACAAGGGATAGTACAATAATATTTACCAATTGTCCATCAAATATGCCTTTCGGCCTGATCTCAAGCCGACTCACCCAACGTGGATGAACCTTGTGGAGGAACCCTTAAGTTTTGTGGGCATTGGATTCTCACCAATGTTTACATTACTCAAGCCGACATTCTCACTACCGCTTCGTCCACCACTACTCAAGCAGGTGCTTCCCTCTAAGGCTGAATGCTCCCCTACCAATGTATTTTTACATCCCGCAGCTTTGGCATTTCGCTTGTTCCTGTTCATCTTCGGCAGATAGCAGCAGTTTGGGTTCAACTTTTATCAAACTGTTGTCTAAAAATAGGATCCCAATGCAATGGACTTCTGAGATTTATTGGGTCATTAACCATTTGGGCAGCGGATAAAAAAAAAAAAACCATTTGGGTAAACCTTCTTTAAGGATTCTATATACTTGGCTGATGTGCGTATCATGTGCTGACTAAACGAAACAAGAGAATCTTTGGCAATTAGATCTATTTTCTCTTGTAAGGGGGTGAAGGACACTCAGACCCATAAGGCGTTTTGTCTCCGACTTTAATTGGGTCCCCGCTAGCAGATAATAGGATTGATCCTTTGGATTAGTCAAAAAATCGCTTTTTAGTTTTGTTTTAATTTTCTGTGAATTGTTTCTTCATTTCGAACAGAATAATCTAATCTTAAACAGTAGTATTGGGAGTTTGTCTGAATAATCGACCCGTTACTGCATGCTCAAGGCCTAATTTGTATGGGAGTAACGGCAAAAAATCCGCTACATTACTTGGGCCCAATATATATTGAATGACCCATATCCACTTAAAAGGCTAAGCCTTGTAAGTGGTGAGCCATCCAATGGTATATTAAGGTCCAACTCTTTTTTATGTTTATCCAATGTGAGACTCAACATTCACACATGTTCTAACAAATCTCTCCCTCATGTGTGAACCGAACATTGGGCCTTAACCTTTCTCTGCATCCAAGTTCCCTCTTGATTTTGATCTAATACTCTCAATCCTATCTCCCGACTTGGGCTTATTTTGCACCCACTCAATCGATTCAAAGTCATCTCAATTGAGAGCCAACGTGCCTAGTAACCATGCTACCCGACGAGAACTCCATTGAGAGCTCCCCTTTGTTTCTGATCTAATACTCTCAACCCTATCTCCCTAACTGGGCTTATTCTGCACACACTCAATCGATTCAGAGTCATCTCAATTGAGAGCCAACGTGCTCATCACCAGCACCATGCTCCCCGACGAGTCAACTCCATCAATCTTCCCATAGATCGTCAACCACTAGCACCATGCTCCCCGACGAGTCAACTCCGTCAATCTTCCCATAGATTGTCAACTTGGCTCTGATACCACTTTGTTAGGAGTTTGTCTGATGCATTGACCCATCACTGCGTGCTCAAGGCCCAATTTGTATGGAAGTAACCGCAAAGAGTCTGCCACATTACTTGGGCCTAATATACATTGAATGACTCATATCCACTTAAAAGGCTAAGCTTTGGAATGGTGAGCCATCCAATTGTATATTAATGTCCAACTCTTTTTCTGTTTATCTGATCTAGAATTCAACATTCATACATGTTCTAACAGGTAGCAAAAAATTATGCATTAAGTGGAAAAAAAAAATTGAAGACAAAGATACTCCCAAGAAATTGTCTGTTTTGGACTGTTTTTTCTTTAGTCAACTTTTTAAAATTGACAAGTGTACAATTGCAAAGTTCAAGCAGATGCTACATCAATTATTTCTCTATATGGCCTAGTACGCAACAATGTAAATTATCCAAAATTGAACAAAAACCAGCAATAGAAAAGGACAAGGACTAATTGAGCACGTGGGAGCTTGTTCTCTCCCTTTAAGGCCCCGTTCCAGTTTAGTGTTAAAAATACTTTTTGAAAAAAAAGGTAATTTCAAATTCAAAAATTCTGTATTTACATAAATAATTTTTCTACTAATATAAATCTTGTTTGATAGATTTCATTGAGATCTTTTAAACGGTAAAAAAAATTGAAAAATTATTTTTCATTTTCATTATATTTAAGCTTGAAATTACCTTCTTTTTAAAAAAAAATAATTTAAAAAGATAGCGGAACGACACGTAAATGCTAGAGAGTCCCTTATTTTTACAAAAACTGTCTTCTGATCACTGGAAGGGCCATTCTGAAAAGATTGTGACTAAAATAAGGGAATTGGTAGCAAATGTTGACGCCTAAATTGCTCGATCACTCGAGCATGCCTCTACATTTTTTCGTTGTGGAACACTTCGGACTCAGGGGGCTGCTGTCCCTTCAGTTCTCCGTGGATAATCTAGGGCCCAGATCGATTACCGGCACGTGCATTGACGCTGCCAATTTGCCAAAGTGCTTGAGTGTAGTACCAATGATTTTCGACGGCACATGCATCGACGCAGCCAAAGCACTTGAGTGTAGTACCAATCAATTTTCGACTAGCGAGTTGGTTTCAACGATCGATGAAAATGAAGAAGTCAGTCTAAAAGATCTTCGCAATTCACGGTTGGAAATGTAGGGTCTGAATTGTTTAGTGACGCATGCAACGTGAGATCGTAAGCATTTTTTGAATTCGTCGAGGATTGGTTTTTGGCTGGCGACTTGCGCCCCCTGTACACTTCCAAATTTTAAGTTTGGAGGGGTTTAATTGATGAGTGTAAGTGCAGTCAAAATTATTGAACCGCGATCAAGGAAGACCATTTGACCCTCCAATTACAAGCAGGCACATGACAACAGGTCCCACGGGAAACAAGGGGCTTTGGTCAAATGTTCTTCCAAGGAGGAATAATTGACCGCCCGGTAGGAGAGGGACGCGTGTACAGAGGATTTCCCCGCGGGAGATGTCCGCGGAATCTCCGCGAGTTCCGTGGAATAGAAAGATACACCCCCAGAATAGTTCTGGCGGTAGGAGATCGCATTGAGAACCCGCAAGTTGACGGGCCCTTGTGATTACAAGAAAGTTGCATTGAAAAGACCCTAGGGTTTCGTCCTAGCCTAGAGGCAGGGTCCGAAGGGAACCCGGCTAAGAAAGAACGATCGCCGCGGGTCGCGACGTTGCTCCAACGGGAATTGCGGAATTTCTTGTGGCTTGGTGGCTTGGGGTTGGAGGTCCTGCTGCGGGAAATCGAGCCGACCCGCGGAAAGGCAAGTTTCCTCAAGGCCAGGAGGTACAGAGAGAACACATGTCAGGGTTTAATAGGAGCGCCGTCCTGGGCCTGACCTAGGCCTAAGTGCCCTATAAATACTCCTGACATTCTCAATGATTGAGGATGACCTTTTTTCTAAGAGAGAATGTGTGGGCATTGAATTTGAAGAAGGAGAACATTTTTTCTCAAAGAAAAAAGTGACTTCACTTACTCAAGGCCGGAAAAGGCTAGATACCTCGTGGAGAATAAGAGGGACGCGCTGCCTCTATTCCTTCCGTATCTCCTGCTCCTCCCCCCACCCCATAAGATTTCTCGTCTTTTCCCCTTCGCTAATCACCGACCAATCGCACCTTCCAGCTCGCGGACCGTCATAAGTAAGCAAACCCCGTGAAACCCATATCCTACAGTTTATGTGATACGGAGTATTTCTTAAAGTAAGCGCCTACTTGTGATTTGGGTAAAAGTTCAGAGGTCTCCATGAAAATTTCCCATTTATGGATAGGAGTTCTTTGAAGTTTGAACGATACAACTCACGATAGAGACAGAGAGAAAAAGAGAGAACGCAAACCCGGAATTCATCATCGTCCTCTTCATTCGAACATCAGGTACTTGAGTTACGCCCTGAAATCCATTTCCATTCATTAAATTATACACATATACATACATACATACACGCAAGGATAATTAGAAAAACCCATCTTCAATTTACACTTGATCTTGTTTAGGTCTTTGCGTTGTTTCTCTTCCGATTCTCTCTTAGTTTCCTTCCAATCTACGAGGTTTCGATCGTGCGATCAATCGAATCAGAGACCCTAATAGGGTTTAACTGGATTTGATATTTGTTGCCCTAATTAGGAATGAATTGGGTTTTTGATTTTTGGTTTAGTTGGGTGGGAAATAGATAGGGGTTTCAATTGTTTCTGTGATGGCAACGGCAGTTTTGTACTACGTGCAAAAATTATGGCCCTTTTCAGCACTTCATAAGTTTGATGACTTGAAAGTATCAGAGGGGTTAGTTAGGAAATTATCGGTACCGAAACACACTAAACAGTTTGTTTTCGCGGTAAGGGAGCCCGAATCGGACGCTGTGATATATGTGCTGTGTGCTCAGAATTTGTCCGAGAGGTCAGCTTTGGATGCTGAGTGTTTGATTAGAGAAGTCCGACCTGATGCCGTTGTGGTTCAGTTGGGCCATGGCGCGGTGGATGAGATTCAATCTGGAGAGTTTGGATGTAGGAATGATGTAGATGTTTCGGTACCAACTTCTTCCTTTGAGGTTTTGAAGAGGTGCTTTGTTCATAAGTTGAACAAGGACAAGTACGAGAATGTGGCCGGGACTGTGGTTTTGAGGGAGATTTTTGGGATTAGTCTTTACGGGCATTTCTTGGCTGCCAGAAGGGTGGCTGAAGAAGTTGGTTCGTCATTCTTGTTGCTTGAATCTCCGTTTGTGAAGTGTGGCGGGGAGGAGAATCCGGTGTGTGAAGGTGAAACAGGTACCAAGTTCCAAGTCTTAGGTTTACAACCTAGCACTTTGGTTCCACAAAAGGTGGGTTCGGTGGTTTCCTCAAGTTCAAGGAGATTTTGTGTTACAACTGATCTTCATTTACAAATGTTGAAGCCATTGTGTTCATTTTTTACTCAAGCAAGTTCTGTTTCAGAGGGGAATTCTAACGATTTAGAGCTAAGAGCAGATTATGAGGCGCCACCTTTTGCACGTTCGATTTACCCTTTACTTGTAGATTTGCATAATATTTTTCAAGACATCCCTTCGATTGGACGGGCTTTAGCTCATGCACAAAAGATGCTCAATGATGTGAACAAGGGAGAAATGGTTGATATCAAACTCCTATCCGAAGTTTACATCTTTCAGATTGCAGTTGAGGGTTTGAGAATTGCATTCAACAATGCAGGTCGGCTTCCAATCAAACAACTGGGCAACTCAAACTCTGATAAAACCAAGTTTGCAGAGCTCGATGTTGAGGAAAAGTCCCATGCTCTTCTTGCACATGCCCTTAGAAGCCAAACCAAAAATTTCAAATCCATTGTGGCAATAGTAGATGCTAGTGGCTTGGCTGGTCTTAGAAAACATTGGAACACTAGTATTCCTCTGGAGATCAAGGATATGGTGGAACAACTTATTACTAACTGTGAAAATGACGAGGAAACCTCTGTTCATGGTGACAGAAAGCGGTTGTTAACAAGCAAACCAGTGGTGGCAGTTGGGGCGGGAGCAACTGCCATTTTAGGAGCTTCATCTCTCTCTAAAGCTGTTCCTGCATCGACCTTCATGAAAGTTGTTACCTTTAAAGCTCCTGCTTCGCTTAAACTTATTTTGACACAGACCCAGAAGGCAGTTGCTATTGCACTTAGCAAGACTGTGGGTCCATCAAAAGTGGTAGCCCCAGGATTTGCATCCACCGGAGCCAAAGCAACATCTGCCTTGAAAGCAACTGCTTCTGCTCAAAAAATAAGGGCCGTGGCTCACAGTATGATAGCATCTGCGGAGAAAACGAGCCTATCAGCCATGAGAACAGCATTTTACGAAATAATGAGGAAACGACAGGTCAAGCCCATTGGTTTTCTGCCGTGGGCCACTTTTGGGTGTAGTATTGCTACTTGCACTGGGTTGCTTGTGTGTGGGGATGGGATTGAATGTGTTGCTGAGTCTCTTCCTGCGGCTCCTTCAATTGCCAGTTTGGGTCGTGGAATCCAAAGTCTGCACGAGGCATCTCAAGCAGTGAGGCAAGCAGAAAGCTCTCGGATTCAGAAATCTATAGAATCGCTAATCGACAGATTTAAGAAAGTGAAGGCTCAATAAAGTAAGAAAAACAGACTACCTATTGGCCTTCTTGTTTGCTTGTTGATGCTGCTAAATTAGAATTTCTTTACTTTTTACATATTTCTTCTGTACATACTACACAGCATTTATAAGCAGAGTTTTTGTTTAGTTACAGGTTTTCTGTTTATTTACTAGTATCTTCGGATGATACAACACACATTGAAGAGAAATTTGGGATTCTTGCTTCATGTGGTTTATCAGTCTGTACTGTTTCTAGTAGAATTGGTGTGAAATAATTTGTTCAGTAAGCCTTTTAAGTTCAATTTTAGTGATGAGTTTCTGCCTATTTGAGGAATCCCCGCCTTCTCCATTGCTCTGGATACTTCGATCACAAAATGGGAGATCAGAGACGTCTGCATCAGTGATTCTCAATAAGGCTTCAAATATTTGGAGCCGCATGCCAGTGAACGAGATTGAGGGTTAAAAAATATCCCAAGTTATTTCATGATTCATGTGTTGAAATGAGCTATTCCTACTTGGTTTGTATCTCATCTTTTTTCGGGTCGAAGAAATGACTATGTCCCGAATAATATTTTCTTGAGACATGGGTAATACGTTGCAAGTTTGAACTAGAGAAGGGCCCCCAAAAGCAAAGGTACTATGATTAGGCAGTTTGAACATAATGTTTGGCTATTTGCTTATTCTCATGCAAGATGGGACAACATTTCCCGTGACAAACGTAAACCTCCTTAACAACTCTAAAGATAGTTTCCAAAGTTATGGCAACGAAGAGCGTAATGTAACGACATAACCGTTACATTACTAGGTTAATGCCTTCCCATAGAAGCAAATTCCAATTTGCTCTCAATAAGTAGAACATGGGGAAAAAAATAGAAGAAAAAATGTACTTTGTCATAGAATTCACTTAAATTGCACACTTTTCTAACAATTTTGGTAATTAATCAACATGAAAATTAGAAAGAACTTTAGAAATTTTAAATTGTCTTGCCCCTATTATACATAAATGTAAGGTCACGTTTTTTATTTGACAAATCTCATGGCAAAAATACATTGATTTGTATCGCTTATTATTGAGTTGTAGTATTTATTTTCCTTTCTAGAGTGTCTGTTTAGGAAGTGGATGAAAATCAAATATTATGTAATTGATATGTAGGTTTTGTTAAGAAAATAGATTGAAAGAAAATCATGGCTTTGATTGATTGTGGGAGTCTTTATGGAAAGAGGACCAACGGAATTGGTGGCTGAAAAATGTGGGAACATGCATCAGATTCGTGGCTCGAGCAACTCCAGTAAAACTCTCACCAGTGCTTGAACAACTTGACAGATTTCTTCTATCTGTTTATATGTGGCTCATTTGGGATTTCTAGGTTACCGAATATATGAGTGCTGCTCCTCTCTTGCTCCCAAAATTGAGAAATACCTAAGGGAGATTTTAGTTTGTCTGTTGGAGTAAACATATATATGATTTGTTGATCATCAGGCTTTCAGAATAACTCCAAGAGCTCTTTTCAAACTTTGATTCTATTGAGTGATTTGTTCTTCCGGTGGATTCTGGAAGTATCTTGGAAGGCTTGAGCTATTCAAGGTAACGGTGGTCAAGCACTGGGTGCAGTGAACGAGTGATTCGGCAATCAATCTTGGTCAACTGAGAGCGATTCTCGGTTGTAAGTGTAGGTTTGTTTGTAACCGTACAATGAGTTATAGTGCATGATGTCCTTCCCGTGGTTTTTTACCAGTTTAAGGGGTTTTCCACGTATATCCTTGTGTTCGATATTGTTCATCGTATATCGCGTTTAAATTCCTATTATTTTGCTTGTTTAAGTATTTAGATAGCAAAAAAGGGATTTTCAAAAACTCCCAGTCTTGAAAAAATGAACTTGAACAAATAAAAAGGAACAGGTATCAATGCTTGAAATTGAATCATTAATCAAGTCATGTATTATGTTTCTTGTGATTGGATGAATAGACATAATAAAAACATTCGTATACCCAGATCGTGATAATAGAACCGAAACAAGAAAATCAACTCCCCTGTACTCAATATTTTCAATATTTTTTACAAAAAATTAGTACACTTAAAATCTACACCTTTGTACGTGCATGCTGTGCTTTGTCTTCTAAAAGTGAGAATTCAAAAACAATCCGAGAAATGTAGAAGTACATCGGAGCTTATATACTTATGGTTCCTTCTATATTAATGAAGTCTCCATGCAACCTGTTCAAGAACTTTCGTAGCATGCTTGACAGATCAAGTTCTTGATTCTTGCAAAGTGTAAATGCAAACTCAACAGCTCTCGTCTCGTACTAAGGGGACAAAAGGTAAAGATTATGAGTACGGTGGTCTACTAACATGAGGAAGGAATCATTGTTCGAGATGATGGTGGATCGAGCGGCAAAACTCTTCTTGCTTTTGCTACTTTGCATCCATGACGGCGGATCCGGTAGCGGAACTGTTCTTGGTTTTGTTTGCATCAGCAAGAACACAAAATACCCTTTCGCATCATGCGAGCATCTTCTCTGTCTCTACTATTCATTTACCCGTCCATGACTTCTTGCATGATAATCTACTTTCAACACATCCCCAAGAATAACAAAGAGATCTGAATTTCCGCTTGATAAAAAAAAAAAAAAAAAAAACGTCCATTAGTCTTTCCTCACAGGATGAAATTCAGAATTTACTTATTCGGTATATATGGATAGGTAGTATATGCTCATGCCGGAGTATATTTAATTATGCCTAGATGGTAAAGTGTGAGGGTGAAAGTTGTCGCTGGTTCGAAACTTGCTTGCCGGTAGTAGTCCTCTGAACTAGATGTTGTGTGGAGGGTCCTTGATGTGTGGAGGGCCCTTGATTAGCTCTAGCACTATGGTGGGATTGTGGTGACGGATTCACCTTCTCAAGCAGTAGCTACATGGCTCAATCCAGACATGCCACAATGGATGAGAACCCCATTAGTAATGCCATGAAAGATTGCTGCGCTGGTTGCTCTTTCCCGTTCCTTGAGTAGCAAAAAGAAAAATATATTTTTATATCGTCAAAATAGATGGTGGAACTTATACTATTACCCCAGCCTAGAATTTTTTATATATTTTTTTGCAGTCTTATTTTCCAATCTAAAATAAGAATAAGAAAAAAAGTTACGTATTGCCTTTCGGGCATGGCCATGTAATGTCCCGAATCCTTTTTCACCTACATTAGATTGTGGAACCTACACACTAATCTTTGATGCCACACTAAATGTGGTGCGAAAAGAATCTGAGCAATCTTGAGTGATATCTTGAGAGCAAGACTTTCAATACACTCTATTAATTCGCCATGAAATCTTTCAATCACTTATCCCTCTCGCCCTTTTGAAAACGAGGGGGAAGAGAGAGAGAGAGTGGTGCAAGGATTCGCAGCACAGGTGACATGGGTGGCACTCGAAGAGAGAGAGAGAGAGAGATCAAGTAAACGGAATCAAATTCTGTTATCTGACAAGGGGTGTCGGTGGGATTTAAAGAGCGTGCAGTGTCATTATTCAGAAATAGAGGGGGTGTCAGTGAAATTTACCCAATAATTTTTCGTCCCACTGAGCCACTAACAGCCGGAAAAGCCATCGGCTTTCAACTAATTACAACATAACCCCCAATGCAAAATGACCTATTTGCCCTTATATACTTGAAATAACCTACATACCTTTATGACCAAAACTCCTAAATTATCTTCCTCCCCTTCTCAAAACCCCTAAATTATCTTTCTCCCCTTCCCCCCCCCCCCCCCC
>BPLS01000689.1:387902-406715 GCA_019656275.1 Rhododendron kiyosumense | reverse complement strand
TGTGTATACCCCCCCGCCCCCGAAATTCATCAGTACGTTTGAAAAGAAGGAAAAAAACTTGCCCTTATTACTCATATTTTTAATTATTACCTTAATTTCTCTCTTCACTCATCACCCAAAAACCAAACTCAAAATTTTTAAAACATCATCCAAACAATGCATTAATATACGTACAAAAAAGTACCCAAAAAAAGATTCATTTAAAGTTGATTGTAAGATAGCATAATCGCGAAATAACATGGAAAGACCATTGGCTAGGCACATTTCAAGTGTTAAGGACCCCATCAATCAAACTTCTCCAATTTCGGGCTCATAACCAAGAAAAATGCTTCAGAAGTTGAGCCATTTTCTAGTACAGATACTGATTCTCTACCTCTTTCAGCAACGACTTATTTACTGGAAGCTACACTACCTTTGGTATACAAGCTGGAAAATCCACCACTTGCAGCAATGCTCCCTTGAAAGACAATGGCCCAAAAAAGTCATTTTAGATTCTTTTATTGTCCCTGTAGATGGAGCAACCTTGCGCAAGAAGTTATCAAGGTTTGATCACCGGACCAATGAGGTAACCCTAGAAATGCCCAAGCACTTGGGCTAAGGGCTTTGTTAAATGGTAAAAACAGAACACCTGTCTTCAATGAAATAATTGCCCATCGAATTCAAACGCAAGAATCCGTAATCCAAAACACAAGTTTTCAGGGCTTCATTTCATAATAGAGATTGCAAGCATCAGGAAGCAGGGCAAATTTATACAAAGATTAGTAGAACATCCAGTACAAGGGTACTAAACCATGATTATATTCACAACTCCACTACAAGGTCAGAAACCCAAAGACACCCAGAGCCACAAGGGCAGAGCATGAGAGATACCGCATACGATCCCAGCAACAAAACCCAAAATGTTCGTTTTCCAAAAGAGCTGAATCCATTACACTGGCACAAAACATATGAAAAATGAGTTGACTTGCAAAAATATGGGGCACCAGAGAAGCTGAAGAGATGAAAGTTTTTTAAGGGAGGAATTAAAAGGGGCACTGATGAACTTATATTGATGTACAAAATTACTTCATAGTTCTGAAGAAAACAAACCAATTCAAATGTATCAACATACCTCTCAAGCATTAAATTCGTTGATGCCATAACGATGACCCAACCTTTTTGCAGTGCCATCCTTGAGGACTTTTTCTATCAGCTCATACTTCTTATAATTTGCCTCAAGGGTCTCTGCCTGTTGCTTTGCAAGATTCTCTTCCTCTTCCAGTTGATACTGCAGGGGAAATAGAAGTAGGAAGTAAAAACAACTACTTGAACTTCGAAGAAATACGCATTGTTAACTAGCTGCATTGGATGATAAAGGAAGGAACCTCAATTCACCTGATGCAAGAATGAGGCTTCAGCTGCATGTCTCTTTGTCAACTCCTTAAGCTTCTTTGCAATGGTGAAATCAGGGTTCTGTGGCTCTAACCACTGGCAAGTGATCTTCGTCCCAGGCTTTTGTGGGCGATCCTCGAACATCTCCATTTCAGCAGCACATACCCTAACAGGCCTCGGCATCCCAAAAATCATAAAGGGTTGATTACTCATTGCCTGTACAAGTTCTTTGGCCAGCTCTGGAGAGTCCATCTCCACCAATGCACAACGTGGCATGTTACTTTCTTCTGCATAGTTTGCAATAAACTCAACTTTGCAGACATTCCCAAACTGATCGAATGCTGATTTCAAAATACTTTCATTGACTTGAGGCGAAAGGTTGTCAACGTAAACAGTCCGCCTCACCCTCTCTTCAAATGCTGCATAATCTGCTTTCGCTTTCACTGAATCCATGACAAAGTGACAATTTCAAATCTTTCCTGTGGAACAAGTCAGAGACATGTATCAAGCTATCAGTACAACCTACTTCACAAAACAAAGAACTCAGCTCAACTCCTTCACAGCAAAATATTACTAGTGCAGTGAACTTCATTGCTCAATAAAATTGTGAGGGTTTAGATTTTACAATTCTGTTTACTTTCTGTATTGAGAGTAATATATGTATTTCTGATATACAATGATTTAATGTAAATATATGAGCAGGTGAGAAGGTTGATTAAATTCCCAAAACCTTATTACTTAACATCTCTCTTCTTCTCTTCGCCCTAAATCTTCTCTTCAAAAACAAGCCCCAGTTTGACTTGTTACTATCAACTTAAACAATAATGAGGCAATCAAAAATAGGTAAATATGGCTTCAGCTCGTTGTTAGTCCATTGCAAAAGGTCTTATTCTCTAGATAATTATTGGAAGCTCATAACTACTTTCTCGTACTGAATTATCACATGCAGTGTGCCTCACCTGAATGTTGCACAACAAAACATTTTCCCTGCCTTGACCTCCCCCTCTTGATTACAATAAAATATCATTTGAGCACAGTTCTAATGCCTAAGCATACTATCAAAGTCCCCATCCCAAAACCCCTCAATTATCTTCCTTCCCTTCCCCCCCGAAATTCTTCAGAATGTTTGAAAAGAAGAAAAAAAACCAGTCGACTGGTTCTTGTTGTTCTTCGTCTTCTCTTTTCTCCAAAACCCATCCCTCTTTCTTCTTTCATCTTCATCCTCTCTCTTCTCCTCTCTCTCAAGCTTATTCATCATTTCAATCTCAATGGAGGAGCCAAATATTGTATCAATGGAAAGTTCCAGTCCTTCCATTGAAAAAAAAGATGATCCACTTCTAGGTTATAATTTCGAAATTGAAATGGAATCAAATTCTTGAACCTTAATATCAAAATTGGGTCTACTAACCATTGAAAATCTCTCCCATACATACAAGTATATGTATTATCCCGCACTTGTTTCTCAGAAAAAAAATAACGGAAAAACAGAGGAGGAAGAATACATCCCGCACTGGGAGATGCATACAAAACTCTTAAACTGTTGCACTGCCTCAAAGCCACAAAACATAAATGAGCCATGACTCCTGGCTGTACAACTTACACTTTAAATGACATTACAAGTTACAATTTAACATGGCTGTTGATTTTGCCACTTCTTTTTTTGTTAATGCCACTCCCCTGCAAGTGTATTTTTGGTACAAAAATACACTTGCAGGGGAGTGGTGTTAACAAAAAAGGAAGTGACAAAATCATTTTTCTTTTAACATTCCCATCATCACCACAACAGCCAAACAGATAAAGAAAAAATGAGAGCAGAAATTCTGCATAGAATAGATGTGTTTGTACTTAATAACATTCTCCAAAGTACTCATACTGCCACATTTAGAAGAGCAAAAGCCAAGAGTATCGACATCAACATCTAAAAAAAGACAGTTGCAAAGTCATATTCCTGAAATACAATGCTGCTATGGTAACCTAATATCTGAGGAGAAGGCAACTAGTGAAGAATGTAAACAACATATGGGTGCAAAGGCAAGACTTCGATTTATTTCTGAAAATCTGGTGTCGAGCAAGGTAACATCTTCTTCATTGAAATGGAAAATTCGATTAGAGTAGAAGCAATGCTGTAAACAATTTTACCTTCTTGCCAGCCCCATTAAACAAAAGAAGTGCTAAGGTTGACCATTCGTTCAATCACACACAAAAAAAAAAACCCGGTCTTAAGTCAAGAAAAGGTGCCTAAAAGGGCGTGTTCATCTTGCATTCTTTCTATTGATTCTCAACTGATATCTGTCTGCAGCATTTGGTGCGATTGCGATTCCTCAATAGGTCTAATTTGATTCACACAAACAGTTGGAAGTCCATCACGCTAAATGAAGCCAATGCATAAATTTTTAAACCATCTTGGAGCTGTATATTCAGAAGCAGATGCAAAATCCCAAGAGCTTTCTGCCAAGCTCGTTGAAGGTTAGAGTTCGTTCTTTTCCTGTCTACCTTTTGTAGATGTTGAGATAATTATTTTCTAGTCGCAGGAAGTGTAATACGATTTTTGGCTACCAATTTCGGGATCTAATTCCCAAAATTGCTACAGAAACACAGGATCTAATTGCCGTTATTGTATGTATATACCCAGAGAGAGAGAGAGAGAGAGACGCAGAGCGAGAGAGAGAGAGAGAGAGAGAGAGAGAGAGAGAGAACAATACCTTGAAGAGAGGAGGAGAAGGAGTGGCGGTGGTGGAGATGGTGGCTATGGCGGGCTGGATGGTGGAGATGGGGACAGAGACAGAGGAGTGGCGGTGGGTTGGAGTTGAGTGGGTTATGTGAAGGAAGTGGATGTCGATTGTTTTAGGGTTTGAGTTTGATTTAGGTGGGCTTTGTAATTTTAGGTGTTTTGGGAGACGAGGGGTATAATGGAAAGATTTGAAGAAATTAATGGGTTAAATGGAGGAAATTTTAATTTTGGGATGGGTTATGTGAAGAGTTTTTTTTTTAAAACATCCATCCAACTATTCACCAGATTTTTATTTAGTTCTCAAACTATCAAAATGCTTTACTTAGTCCTCTAACTATTGACTTGCATCCTATGTAGTCCTTCTGTTAAGTTCCAAACGGGCACAGCGGACGGCAACATTTTGTTTTAAAAAAAAAGTTTCCAACTGCCAATTTGCAATCCTATGGAGTAGAAACCTGATTATGAGAGCCTTATAGACAAAATTTGATTATGTCTCTTTTGAATAATATAATCAGAATAATAAGATCTTCACACCTATTCAAACGGATTAAAATTTGAACATTTAATTTTTTGAGACGATTTATATATTAAAAAATATAGCTATTGCATATTTATTTATGACTAAAAAAGAATGAGTTAAAAGTAATTTTTGGAAGTAAAAGTAGTAAAAAAAAGAAAAGGTTACAAAGACGAGGTTAAAAGAACTTTTGAATTTATGAAATTGTGGCTAAGGCTTTGACAGTTGGTTGTGGGGTTAATTGGTGGTGTGGAGTCGATTCTAATAAGAAAAAAAAGGAGGGAGAGAGAGGGAGAAAAGGTAAAATTTGAAAATAAAAAATAGGGTTAAAGTAATTTTCGATAAATAATAAAAAAAACTTTATTGCATATTTATTTACCAATAAAAAAAGAAAGAGTTAAAGTAATTTTTGAATGTAATAAGTAAAAAAAAATAAAAAGTTAACGCCTCCCGTTAACTCCATTCGTTACATATCGACGGAATTAGACGGCAGGGGTGTAATTGGTAACGGAACGCTAAGTTCAGGTGTTTTTTGCCAATAGTGAAAGTTCAGGTTTTTTTGAAATTTTCCCAAAATAAAAAGTGTCGCGGATAGCCGCGCCCAAGCCATCTCCAACTCATTTTTCCACTTCACTTCCAGTAGTTTCACTTTGCAATACGCCTCTCTCTCTCTCTCTCTCTCTCTCTCATAAATGGCTTCCTCCCGTCTCCAGCGTCACCCCCACACCCCTCCACCATCCCTACCCCCCTCCTCCTCGTCCACCCCGCAAAACCCAAACCCTAATCCCACCACCACCCCACCCCCACCGCAAGACCACCTCACGCGCCAGCAAGTCGTCACGCGCCGCGCCGACAACCTGCGCCGGCTCGCCAGAGTTTACACGGACCACTACTGGGCGATGGTGGAAGAACTCAAGGGGAAGTACAAGGAGTACGTTTGGAAGTACGGGTTGAGTCCGTACAAGGAAAGTGATGATGAAGGGAGGGGTAATGAGGGGTTGGAGGGGAATATGAATAATGCTCATGCGCTGTGCGCGTTTAACGGGTGTGCGTTGAAGGCAATGGCGCTGACGAGGTTTTGTCATTTGCATATTCTTTCGGATTCGAAGCAAGTGCTGTATAAGCCTTGTGAATATGCGATTAAGAGGTTTCTATTCTCACTTCCCTTCTGTTTCTTAGGTCATTTGTTTTTTCTTTGATGGGTTTCTTTTAGTTGTTTATTGCGTATGGTGTTATGAAAAGTCACTTAATTTGTAACCAAGTTGAGGTTTTGAGTAAAAGGTTGAGCCTCCCTTGATTTGCGTTAAGGACCGGAGTAATCTGGTATGAGTTTGAGTCAAGGACCGGAGTAAGTTTAAGGGGCTTTTACTCATAATTGGGTTCTGAGTCTTTTGAAAGGGTAAGGGCTGGAGATGCTCTTGGGTCAATTTGTTTTTTGATGGGTTTCTTTTGGTTGTTTATTTCGCATGCGGTTGCGAAAAGTCAATTGATCTTCATTGTAGAGATGCGTATAGTTATATCCATTTATTGATCTGTGATGTTAATTTCATGCTTTTAGCTCATGTTGAGCGATTCTTTTTATGCCATCTTTGTATATAGTATGGAGAAATGCTTGTGGATTGTAATGATAGGGAGGGGTAAAGAGTTTTCTATTAAATCATGGAAAAAGAATGGCATTTTGCAAGAAATGAAATCATGTGTTTGTAGCTATCTTTGCCATGTGATGTTGTGATTGGATAGATGCTAGTTGGTTTTCATCTTAAATTATGGTATAGTGTGCCATGTTACCTGTTTACAAGATACTGTACTCTAATTTCCAAAGACATCTATTGTCATGAATTCCTCAGAATACTTTGATCGAATGATGGACCTAACATTCTACCATCCAAGAAATGATTAACGTTAGCCAATGAGTATTTATGTAATGGTAGAATGGGATATATTCTGTGATAAGTTAAGGTTGGAGGTGGAGTGGTTCAACTGGTATATTAATAAGTTTAAAAACATCAGGAAAGTTGGAGGACGGAGACCCTAAATCGTAGTAAATAAATATCATGTTAGGAATATGGCAACAATTTCTTGTGAAAATGCTCAAAAGAAAAACGTGAGGCGTCTAGTACTCATCAGAAATGACCACATCAATGTTTCAATCTACAGATTGCTTCCATCTGTGATTTGGTTACTGAGTACTTTCATGGAAATGCTAGATTAACGGTCAACTACATCTGAGCTTGCAGTCAAGTAAAATAGAAAAATAAGATAAATATTTAGCTGTAGTTTATCTGGGGTTTGGTGCACAACCTTTCGTCTCATCGTTTATAGCTCTCTTGAGGTTTCTATAATGCATTTTTGTTTTAAGAGTTATACCATAACAAGAAATATTGGAACTGTGAAAGATAGAGCTTCAAGCCAAAGACGGATAAGTCTTGCAGAACATTTTACACAATAGGACTCAATTTTGATTGTGTTGTGTACAAATTAGCATGATAGCATTCTTTAGTATGCATGGTTTGGTACAAAACACTAATCTAACAACATGATGGAACGTCCTAACACTACCTGTACTGATGGATAGTTGTGAATCTTGTGATTGAGTGGATGATTGTTGGTTCTCATTTTCAATTATGGTATAGTGTGCCACATCACCAGTAGACGCCCAAGGAAGCTTGGGTCCAACTGGGGGTGCACATTGGCAAGAACCGTGATATTTTTTTTTGGCTAAGTTGTACTGTAGGGCATGTTATTCTAGGGTTTGGTCTTGCATATAGGTGCATGACAGGCTAGGCGAGATTTCAAGGTAAAGATCTTGTATTAAGTAACTAGTCAGGGTTTCTATCAATTTTAGATAAAAACCGAAAATAGTATTAACACTAGGAAGATACAAATCTTTAGTTGTTGTATAAGTGTTTATGACCTAAAGGTCTATGGAACTTCTTGCTATGGCCAAGTTTTATATACGTTCTTAACTTGTTCCAAGAGTGTCTCCAACGTGTCCGAGTAGAAAAACATAGTAGAAACATTAGACATGTATTTAGTCTTGTTAGACACTTGTTTGGAGAGTGTTGTGTTGGACATGGATACACTAGGCCCGTAGAAATGTCCGTGCTTCATAGTCAGGGAGTTACCAGCTTGAGCATCATCCTCTTTGGCATGCCTTTATTAGGCGAAAGTACCAGATAGAGGCTGGCATCCCTGACACCCAAACATTTCTTTCTTTGAAAACATTGGACACACACTATGTGAACCATGCATATCATGGATTCAGAGTAACATAAAATAACTTTTTTGTCAATAGTTTTTATCAAATTAGGTATAGATACACAAATGTCTAGTGAAGTTGTGGTGAAGACAAATGTCTTCCATTTGAAAGGGTCATTGTATGATGTGTCAAATACGTATTGTTTCTTTTCTTTCACATGCGTGGATGGTTTACATCAATTATCATGGGCTAAATTCCACTTTCGAGTCATGATTTGCCACAAGTTAGGCTTTTGACTTAGATATTTTACAATACTTGATTTGATAACTGTGGTGGTATACCTATTTGATCAACCATGTTGAGATGCATTATGCTTCTAACATTAAAATGCCTTTTTTTCCAGAGCTTAAGAATTCAAAAGTAGATGTTACTTCCACTTGTTGAGATAGAGGATTCCGATTTCCAAAACTATTCTGGATTCAAGAAACACGGATTAATTAAATGAAGAACATAAAATTTAAGGTGGCATATTTTCTTTTTCGATAAGCATTATATCTGATGCTATCCAGTGATCTGTTCCATTAGAATATTTATTTTGAGGTTTAAGAGAGCTGTATTTTTTTTTTTTGGGAGTCCATGTATTTTTTCTCGTTCAGAAAAGACAGAAAAACATTTCAGGTTAGGAATACTTCTCCTTATGCTTCTTTTTATTTCCTTTGGGAAGCTTTGTATTCATGAACGTATGGTAAACAAAAAAGGACTTGTGTTGGATTGGCACTACAGTGATTGTATATTGTAGGATATATTATTTATTATCATATAGTATGGAGATGTATTGTGTGTGTACATGTTATGCACTTACAAGATACACCCGCCTTGGCCTCCTTTGCTCATGAAAAAAGGACCGTACCAGCCCGTGCATAGCTAATTTTAGTGTATCCTGTATCCAATAGAATGTTAATAGATATGCATACATCATATATATACGCACATACACATAGCTCTCTGTGTGTAATTTTGGGCATTTCTGTTGTCTGTGGATACAGGAGATTGTTTCTTTGCTAATTGCTTTGTCTTTTTATGTAGTGCACAGGCAGGACCCATAACATGTGGCAGGCCTATATTACGAGCTAGGGTTCCTGCATTTTGCAATGTTCACCTCCAGAAAGCTCACCGTGCCCTGAAGAAGGCAGGTCTTCATGTCTCCTCATCTAGCAAACTTGCTCCCAAATTGCATGTCATAGTGGCAGAATATGTGCGCCAGATTCAAGCCAAGAGAAGGGCTGCATTGAGAGCAAATAGAAATAATGTTGTGGTTAAGCGAGAAAGCTGTGACTGAGAGGCTCCCTGTTCGTCATTGCAGACTTGATCCAGCATCCATAGCAATCTAACAGTGTTACCTAAGTGCAGGCTGCACGAAAGTCCAAGTGATGTAGAATAAGAAGTGGTGCCCTTCCAACTATCCCAGCTCTGTCACTTACACGACCAACTCTGAAATATCTGTCATTTCCAGGGGGAATTCAGTTATGAGTGACGAGTGAATGCTCTATGGATTTAAGTGACAAGCTCTGTTATGAGCGGGCTTTCTTTCGTTGATCAGGTACCTCGCCAGCGATATCAAAAGTGCATCCTCTCTTTGTATCATTTCCCCTGGCTACATCTCTTACTCCTTGTTCTGTGACTGTCGGTCCTGTCCTATGCTAGAGAGCTGGCAAAGATTCGAGTGATGCAAGAAGTAGGCATGGAACTTTTTCACATCAAATGAAAGAAAGATGAAGGCTTTTGGTTCAATAGGGTGCTTGGATTTAACTAAAGGTACCTCAAGAATCTCATGTCTTCTTTTGAATCATTTGGCTATCCCTTTGGATATAGGTTTGTGCTGCTTTCCTAATATTTCTTCCTCTCTGTATGTTAACTCCTTTTTAGTGCTTTCACTGAAAATGGCTGTCTAGAATCAGGACTCCTAGTATTGTTTCTGGTATTTTTTTGCATATAAGTTTATTTTGTGAAGTTAATCTACTCTTGATCCCTTGAATTCTAGCTTAATGTATTGCAAATTTAAAAGAAGTCTGTAGGCCATCAAACTCTGGAAAAGAGTTATTTACTTTTAGGGGATGCTTAAAGAGAATTGATTTCTACGCTCCCTTCTTTTGATATCCACACTCCCTTTTTTGAATTTTAGTGTTGAAAGTGTATGTATGTTTTTTTTGCTAAAAGACAAAAAAGGGAGTGTGGATATCAAAAAAGGGAGTGTAGAAATCAATTCCCATGCTTAAATCATTAAAGTATGGCAAGGTGGAGAAACCCAGGGAACTTCTGAGTTTCAGCATGCCGTGAGGTCCAATTATATTCGGATATGTATGGCTTACTAAACATGAACAATAAGAGCAAAAGTTGGGCTTTATGACAGTGTGGTTCCATTGCCTAGCAGCTACATGAGCAGTGGAGTGCCTCAAACATTTTATCATCACTTCATTGGAAATTCAAATTTTAACTGCATTAATAAATGTTGTGCACTTCCCCTCAAAGGAGAGTATGTGGTAAATAATATTCGTGTTTGCCAGCATAGCTCCATCTTTATAGAAATGGCCCTTGCAGTTTTCTTGTTGATTGCAGGCCATCTGTGATGCTTTATGGTCTTATGAAGCATAATGGATTTGTTATGATATCATGATAATAAATCTGTTTATACCGAATGATTGATCTATGTTCCGTTCATGAGTAAATTGGTTAATGTGGCCAATAAATAAGTTATCTCTTCCCAAAACTGAGAAGTTCATTAAGCTGTCCAAAACAAGACAAACCTACAGATCCATATCATCCGAAACGTAAAGAGATTTGGATTCTTCTCCAGTTTTAACTTTGTTTTTGAAATTTGTCATCTTGTCCCATTTTTCTCCGCCGTGATTCTTATCCTGTTTTCCTCTGCCGAGTTCACTTCTCAGCACTCTGCAAACTTATAAATACTTAAACCGTGAAATGTAGGCAAATCCTGAAACGCAATATGTGTAGTGTCTTTGGTGTGACACATTAGGCCAGTGTATGCTGGCTTTGTTTTTTTATGTTTCTTTTTCGAAGTGTCAACAATAATTTAGGTGTTTTTGAGTACATGCAATTGTATATTTGCTCTTGGCAGTTGGCATCTCTGACGGTTCCCTTAGGGATCCAAGTACCGTTGCTTAATAAGTTATACATAGTGTTACAGTGTGTAACTTGTGGCAAGATTATGTACAAGACACTCCACATGTGGGTTGCTACCAAGACGTGCTTGTAGGTATGCAAATGGGCAAACCCTGTGTGTCAGCACAACATCAAAAAAGCAACAATATAGCTAACAACAATAGCGAGGGTGAAATTGTTCAATTGGTAAGTATTTCATTGATGAGCAAATGATATTACAACATAGACAAACATGCTAACAAAGTAAAGACAATGACACTAGACAGACACAAATCCTTCAAGAGTCATAGTACCTCTTACAAAATTCATAGAAAATAAACTATACATATCTAATTTAGGTTCCAATGTCTGCAACATGTTAATTTGGACCTTAAATGGCACGATAAAAGTGCACTGATTACAATTGGGATTGGTTTTTGATTTTAGGTTTGGTGTTTTCTACCTCTTGGTCTAATTGATTGCCTTCCCTTCAATCTTTTCTTCAGGTGGAGTCACGCGCTGATGAGCCTTGTTCGACAACGACCTATAAACCTATAAATCGTTGAGGAACCATGGAAGTGGAGAAATGTTGCCATTTTTTCTTATGTCAGAAACTTGCACGCCATACGTGGGATTTTTTGTCCCAAGCCCTGTCTTCATCTTCCAGTGCAATCCTAGCCCCATGGTTGTGCCTTGAGATCTGTTTGTTTTGAGATTCCTAATATATATTGTGCAGCCTGCATGGTATTGGGACACGGGGATTGGGATTTTTGGAGACATCTTTTGCGCGGTCCCTGCTGCAGAATGAATGCTGCATCTAACATACTTGTTGTGCCTGTTTGGTACCAAACTCTTTAATGTGACCTCCTCGCGTCCATTTTGGTTATTAGCGATGAGGGACAGAAGGATTTACGCCAGTGCCGATGTATTGTTGTGCTGCCAATCATTATCTACAATCTATCCTTTCTTGGAATGGTGACAGAATTCATGATCGAGTTGTGAGTTGATATTATTCTCTCATACCATCTAGTACAGTTGTCCAACGGGGTCAGGAGGAATTTGGGACTTTGATTGGAACTCTGTTGGGGACCCTGAAGATGAATATCCCCATTTTGCTATTGTTGATTCTGTTGAGCATTGTTGCAGTCTCACTACTCCTTGTTTTGTTCTGGTGTTTTACCCCATTTATCTTGTTCTGTAAAGTAAGGTTCGACCTCAAGTAACACGGATGAAGGCAGCTAGTTAGGACTGAATATTAGGAGAACACGGTCTTTGTATGGGTGAAACGGATAAAATAGGGGCAATATTGATGTATGGTTGAGATTTGAATTTGTGTAGCAGGGACCAACTGTAAACGTTTCTGTGCTGTGCTTATGTACACCATTGCTCTCGTTTCTGTTTATTTTTGCCTTTGGCTGGTGGGCATAAACAGTCTTTGTTCCTTCTTCAGTGGCATTTACTTATTCAGGCCGTGGAGCTTTTATTGAATTGCCTAAAGTGTCCAGGACTAGCTGGTGTTTCATGCGTCATTTCCGTTTATTGAATTGCTTAGAGCGTCCGGGACTAACTGGTGTTTCATGCGTCATATCCTTTATTGAATTGCTTAAAGTGTCCGGCACTTTCGTGTGTGTCTCATGTTATTTTCATTATTGCCAGTTATGAGGCGCTTTTAGCATAGTGTTCCATCATATTCAAAGGTCCACTCCTACCAATAATACAAGTAGGTTTCTGTCATCGAACCCGCTGACAAGCACTTGTCCAACCTGTTCTAGTGACGAAGCCAAGCTTTGTTGAGTTGGTTTGTTCATGTGTCTCCTCAGCGGTGGCCGATGTTTGAGCCCACAAGGAGAAGGTTTGGAGTTTAGGATTATGAATAGTTTTTGAACTCTCATTGACCAACATACTAACACCTGACTAATCTCCCTGATGTATAAACTATGGCAACAAAAAAAACCTGTTCTAGTGAGATACTCAATCATGGAAGTAACATGTGAAGTGCGTGGATCTTTGAAGGTGTAATGTACAGAGAATTTTGGACAAATTTGGACGACAATGCTGGGTTTATTAATGGCGTGGCTGCTTGGCTGTTAAAATATGTATCTCTCACCTTATGCTATTCAAGTTCAGAGAACTCATTCTTTAAAAGCCTTGCCCTAAAATCCAAGCATAATGTCAAAATTTCATTTTATTAGGTTGTTGAATCTCCAATAATAGTAACATTCTAGGAGAGATTATTCAGTGCCCTTGGACCATCACGTGGTGGTGTCCCAAGTCTCTTCCCACCACACATTGTTGTGGAGTCCTCACACTTAATCTTGGACCCCACAAAAATATATGATTGAGGAGAGATATGGGGCATTAAATAATTTTTCCAATTTTGGCCAATCTACTTGCCATTATGGTGTACCTCCCATGGAGATACTGGAGGGTGTGTTAATTTTTGAATTAAAGGTAATGTATTGTAAAAGAACTAGTGTTGGCCCGTGCCTACGGCACTACGTACCTCTGTTGGAAGGAGATGGCAGTTGTGTGATTTATGTGAAAATCATGGGCATTTAACTGTGAAGTGGGAGGATGCACTACAGCCTTTGGATCAAATGAATCTAAGCCGTTTCAACAACTTGTCCCCACACCCTTCTGTTTTATAATAGAGATAGTAACATTCTAGGAGAGATTATTCAGTGCCCTTGGACCATCACGTGGTGGTGTCCCAAGTCTCTTCCCACCACACATTGTTGTGGAGTCCTCACACTTAATCTTGGACCCCACAAAAATATATGATTGAGGAGAGATATGGGGCATTAAATAATTTTTCCAATTTTGGCCAATCTACTTGCCATTATGGTGTACCTCCCATGGAGATACTGGAGGGTGTGTTAATTTTTGAATTAAAGGTAATGTATTGTAAAAGAACTAGTGTTGGCCCGTGCCTACGGCACTACGTACCTCTGTTGGAAGGAGATGGCAGTTGTGTGATTTATGTGAAAATCATGGGCATTTAACTGTGAAGTGGGAGGATGCACTACAGCCTTTGGATCAAATGAATCTAAGCCGTTTCAACAACTTGTCCCCACACCCTTCTGTTTTATAATAGAGATGACCTGTCTCGTTAAATAAAAAATAAGAAACTTAGCAAAACGAAACCTGAATTAATTTTATAACTTATTTGTAATACCTTTAAAATAAAAATTAACCATTGAAATTTTTTTTGATGTATGAAAGAGGATTGGGAAACCCTATAGTGCAAGGCTCTGCAAGACACCATGTATGGCACATACGAGCTATTGATATTGACAATGAATGATTGAGATATGATTTTTAATTATGACCGGTAAGAATCATTTATTACCAGTCATAATTGATTTTTAATGTGGACCGTTAATTGATGAGATTGACGACTATGTGCCATCCTACATGTGCACTACACAGGATGCACTATAGCACCCCCGGATCCAATGAAAAACAAGTTTCTTATGTAATTAAACATGAGTTTTTCCATTTGGCTAACAAAACTAAACAAGCTAAAATCCATAAAAATATGAATTTTGAGACTGATCATTTTCCTCGCATACATCAACTAAAAATTCACTTAGCAAAAACAACTTGTGTAAAGTCCTTCAGCTATGGACAAACTTTTTAGTAGAAAACCCATCCTCGGTAAAGCGTAACCTATTTTTAGCAACAGAGTATATGTCTCGAGGAGTTGGGGACCCTATAGGCTGTAGCGTAGGCATGCACTATATGGGTGTAGTGTGCGATCCGAGCAGTCCGTCTCGACAATCAATAGAATGGTCCAAGTTTCATCTTGATCCCTACAATCTCATCAGTCCATTGCCGAGAAAAAAAATCCGGACCATAATTATCGAGACAGACGGCTCAAATTACACCCTACAAACACCCTTTAGTGCAACCTACCTGTTTCGAACACGGATGGTGAAGCCAAGTTCACGTGTGATACTTACTGATTAGGTTGTGAGAGTGGGTGGGTAGAGTGTAGAGCGCTCTTACCTGCGGAGTTACCAATAAATCAAAAATCCTTTCCCTCACAGCGCTTTCTCTTTTTGTTGAACAGCAGAAATCCCCCCCACAGCTACAGCCAAGCTGAGAAAACCTTCTTCTTCCCTTCAGTCGGCATTTCTGTGTCGAAAATCAACTCTCTCTCTCTCTCTCTCTCTCTCTCTCTCTCTACATTGCAATTGGGGATTTCAAAGATGATGACGATCAGATCAATACGTCCCAATCGATGGCCAATGTCGTCGATGATCCTGAGCAATTTGTATTCTTCTAACTCGTCTTCGGCCGCTGCAGTTCAAGCGGAGCGAACCATCAGAGAAGGACCCAGAAACGACTGGACGAGGCAAGAGATCAAGTCCATCTACGACTCCCCTGTTCTCGACCTCCTCTTTCACGGGGTCAGCATTTACTCTCTCTCTCTCTCTCTCTCTCTGACACACACACACACACACAATTTGTTTTATGAGATTTTGTTCGGCTGCTGTGAAAAAGAACATCTCCAGCCCTTACTCTTTCGATTGACTCATAACCAAATTTTGAGTAAAAGCCCTCTTTCGATTGACTCATAACCAAATTTTGAGTAAAAGCCCTCTAGTCATTGCCGCAAATACCAGATTGTGTATTACTCAAATTCAATGGAAGGAGACAGATACATACCAAAAAAAAAAAAAGGAAGGAGACAGATTTTTAATTAAGTTTTCGCTCTCACAGTTACAACTGTTACATTAGTTACGGGGTCAACATTTACTCTCTCTTCTATAAATCTGCTTTTGCAATTTTGTTCGGCTGCGGTGGAAGCAAAAGGCAAAGTGAGATTTTGGAGCATGAGAATTTTATCCGAGAAAGAGGGGGGTGATAACGATGCTGTTAGATGTTCAAGTTTGGATTATATATGTAACAGGCTTCAAAACATATTTAAGCTTAGGTTGTTTATGAGACAAGCATGCTGATCTTGAACGAGCTTTAATCAAGCTGAACACGAGTAAATTTCAAGTAGCTTGAATGTTTTGTACGTCGTAACCTGAACGAGCTGAGTCAATGGTTTGAAAATTTAACGAGATTCAGTAAAATATGTTCAAGCTTGGTTTGTTTATGCAACAAACCGATTTTGAACGAGCTTTTAATGAACAAGCACGAACTCAAACTCAAGTAGTTTGGTTCGTTCATCAGCCCTAGGCTCAATTGGAGCTCAACGAAGAATATCAGAACTTGAAATTTCTGGACCATTTTAGTTTGTGATGATGGTAAGGAAGGAACGAGAAGTAAAAACAATTGTGAAGAAAAGTGTGAGAAAATTTTAGTGCGCTCAATACTTTGTATATTTATTTTCCCCTCACTCTCTTCTCAAACCAATTGTGCATACCGATGCTCTAGATTATCAATGAAGGAAACATGGTAATGTGCACAAAAATTGAATTGGGTCTCTAGGCCTGCCCTCTCTGATACCATTTAGCTTTGATTTGGGGGCATAGTTTCGCAACAAAACAGGTATAGGGAAGCCATTGTTTTAGTGGTATTTTGAGAGCAGCCACTTTGTGCATATTGCCAAAGATTAGGTCTATCTCCAATCCTCTTCCGCCCATACTCCAAATGATTGGGGACTACATGGGTTTTGTTGTTGTTGTCTCTTCTCAAACCTAACAAGGAAAGAGGATTTTTTTTAAACTTTCCTTTTTGGTACTGATTATTATGCTTGTGATTACTAGTTACCAGCAAAATATAAGCTATATCTCCACTTTCCTTTTTGGTACTGATTATTATGCTTGTGATTACCAGTTACCAGCAAAATATAAGCTATATCTCCAACCTGCATAAATTAGTAGCTTTGCAATCCACGCAAAATGCAAATCAAGTTTGGCACTACTAAGACATCCTTCTCTGCCAGCATTGTTTAGCCTCATTTATATGGAGAGCTTCTGCATATTGCGTAACAAAATAAGCTTGAAGGTTGCTGATACCCCACTTTTCTGTGGTTACGGGGGATGATTCCCTTTTGCATATGCATTGCGCATTTGCCACTGATTGGCCACATTTCCTCCAAAGGATTTTGATTTGGGGACTGGGAGAAAAAGCTTGTTGTCCAAAAAATTACTTTTGCAGTCTAGCTGAGTAGTGTTGGTAAGATATTTTTTGTACTTAATAAAAAGGACCAAAAAGAGGCCAATTCTTGATTAAAAGGTAGTGCTTCCATAAAATGTTAGATTTAGTGTACAACTGGTCTCAAAAATATTTTATTCATGTGCAACTGGCAATCTTACAACAATGATTGGACACTTTTAAGTGATTAATTTCATAGTTTTTTAAAGACACTATAGGGAGAGCTAAAGGGCCACTTTTGCTTGGTTCTATTTATGGTCCAATGTTTAAAAGGATTGGTTAGACATAATGCGTGTAATGGCTCTAGTAAGTTGGGATGGACCTTTCTCATGCAAATTGATTTTCAGTATGATAAACATCCTCATTGTGGTCCTAGAAACCAACATGACGATTCCGTTCCTTTTCAATGGGTATAATGATGATGTACCAGTTGGGAGAAGATCGAAGAAAGAAGAGTGAAGGACCGGAGAAGGAGAGGAGGAAAACCAGGGACAAGGAGAGAAGATGGAAACTGGGAAACAGTTTGAATTTTTTAATCCATTGTCTTACAATCATCCAAGCCCTTCTTTGTCTTCATCATGTACTCTATGCACATGAGCATCTACAGCAATTTGATTGAATTTATGTGATAATGGGCATGTCAATGAGAAGCCACACCTGTTTCAGTCCTTATTCCTTGCTGTCATTATCTTGGTGTGCCTGCGGGGAATGAGCGTTTGATGTCCATTTGTACTTATAAATTTTCACAACTCATCTGTTCACGTCATTGAGAGATGGAAATGTTAATGTTTGAAGGTTTGGAGTTAGATCCCATGCATATTAAGTGAAAATGGTGTTGATACACAGAAGCTTTCTATGATTCTTGACGGTTCTCTTTCATGGAGTTTCCCAGAAAAAGTTGCTGTTGCTTTTGTGGGGGTTGTTACCATTTAATTTCTAGATCTCTGTCTAGTATTTGAAATATTTTTTTTTTGCTTCTATTGGTGTGGTGGTTGTGGTTGTGTGCAACCATAATTACTATTATTTCCTACTGATTCTGCTTCTTCTGCTGCCATGCTTTAGTTATTTTGAGCTGCTAATCTTACATGGATTCATCCTCTTATAGGCCCAAGTACATAGATATGCCCACAACTTTAGGGAAGTTCAACAGTGTACTCTTCTATCTATAAAGACAGGCGGATGCAGTGAAGATTGTTCATATTGCCCTCAATCCTCCAGGTATGACACTGGAGTGAAATCCCAAAAGCTTATGAACAAGGACGCGGTTATTCAGGCAGCACAAAAGGTGCTGTTTCTCTATCATCAGATCACTCTATTATTTTGCTTACTACTTTGATAATGCTGCTGAATGGTGCCAGCTAATAATTCTTTTAAATTGGTGAAGTTGTGCAAAATGTCTTTATTGTGTTTCATTTACCGATTGGCAGGCAAAGGAAGCTGGTAGCACTCGTTTCTGTATGGGTGCTGCATGGAGAGAGACTGTAGGAAGGAAGACCAACTTCAACCAGATTCTTGAATATGTGAAAGAAATAAGGTAATGAAAAGGGTACTTGCATTTTTGCTGCCTTTTTTTCTAATCACAACTTGAATTCCAGGTTCAAACTCACTACTCAGGAGCTACTTGTCTCATAAAACGAGTACTTTTAAGTGATTCCTGGTATGATAAGAGTATACCAAACATTCCTGATCTAGATGGATGTAGCCTGTGTGCAGGGACAGAGCGAG
>BPLS01000689.1:327818-387802 GCA_019656275.1 Rhododendron kiyosumense | reverse complement strand
AGAGAGAGAGAGAGAGAGAGAGAGAGAGAGAGAGAGAGAGAGAGAGTCTAATTGTCGAACTCCAACACCAAAGCCTCAAGCAAGTCAAAGCTCCAAAAGAGAGTTGGCAAGAAACCAACTAATTATGAAAACAAGAACGTCAAAATACATATGACAAAGCAGAAGCCAAAAAAATTGAGAGCAACCCACAAAGAATTGGGCAAACTCCCATGTCACAGAAGTGACAAGAGGCCTCCTCATGACATAACTAATCCCAAGAGTATCGTCCCCTGCTAGTGAATGATAAAATTGGTCTCCAATAGATTAATCAAGGTGCAAGCAATCTTGGCTTGAACACCACGAGTAACCAGAAACAAGAGACTGCAAATAAATATAGCACATGGACACATAGCAAGTGACCGCAGAGGCGCTTCAGGGAAACAAGAACCACACAGCAAGGATGACTACAAAAGCAGAAAATCAACAAATAAAGAACTGCAAGAAAAATCACAGCAGCAAATTAGAGGAATTTTACGCAGCACCAGCAAAAAGTTAACAAGTTCACAAGTAGACAGGGTTAACTCGCTTACAACACCAAAGAACAGTTCTAAATATCTATCCAGAATCCAGTTAGACTACTGCACTGGGCCATTACTTCAGTTCGAGTACTGCATCGGACCCGTTACTTGGCCATTCAAAAAAAGAAATCGGACAACCATTACTTGATCTTGCCAATAATATCTGCGATGACGTCGTCCATGTCAAGTTCCTTCATTGGTTTAAATGGCCGCTTCAAATCCTGCAAGTTGAGAATAAGCAGTTCAAGAGAGGTACTTTTTTAGCAAATTATCTGAGACAACTATACCAATTTTTGATAACTCAGGTGTCCGAGTCAGCTTATGTGCACATCAACTAATTCTAGGGGACCAATGATCATTAACCCACTCACAAGTTTAGAATCAATGCGTTCATGTCTATAAAACGGACCTTATCTACCATGAGATAGCTGATTCAGGAAAATGAGCTTTAATAACAATCCAAAAGCAATATTTATTCAGAACATAAATTACTGCCACATTACAGGAGAAATTAGCATGTTCAAACAAAAAGTTTTTTTTAAAGATAAGAAACTAAAAGGGTAATATTACGAGATATAATACGAGTAGGAGCCCATCAATGAAAGAACAAAAAGAAGACAATTACATGCAAAAAAAAAAACTCCAGCTGCATATCATACACTGCAGTCCAACCTCTAGTCATAAGAAATGTAGGGGTCACAGACTCACAGTTGACAGGGAGAAACGTAAACCCGAAGGTTTGACAAATAACAAGCTCTATCCCATAAAGAGCCTACATGGTATTACTTAACGAATCTCCTTTCATCACCAAATTACTTATAACAAATGAGAGCAATTAACACAGTCCTGCAATGCTTTCTTTTATTTTTTTTTGGGGAGTCGAAAGTTGTTAGAATAATTAAATTAGCACATTAAAAGAGGAGTTGAACTCCCGAGCCCTGACTTCATTTCTCCCGGCACCCAAGTGCACCCCTGATGCCGTTGGGCCAAAAAGCCTCTAGACAATCTTGTTTTACTTAGTCCCACAACACAACACTTCCACTTTCTTGCTGCTACCAAAGCCCCAAAAGAATCAAACAAGCAGCTGGAGCCACACAACACAAATCCGATTTCAACTAGTAAAAAACAAATGTTTAGGGCGAACCATGTAAATATCTCCTAGTGTGTGTATATGTTTGTAAGTTTTTCGTCACCTTAGTATACAAGCTTCACTGTCATAACACAACTCCAAATAATTTAGGTCCCATAGCACAACTCATTCTAATGAAATGTGCCACGAGATGGATGCAAGGTGCCTCATTATCTTCTCAGTTTTCTTTGCTCAATCCACTGGAAAACTAAACAATGATAGTCAAAATTTGAAATGCTATGACTGTCCACAAGGGTATACCGTATACCTACCTTGTCTAGAGAATAAAGCTCATTTCCACCCCTCCAACTTTTCATCACTCTGACTTTTCTAACATAGGAGCTAAGTCATGTAATCCTTTGGTAAGACCTTCCGCTCCCACTCTCAACCCTCGCTCTATGCTCTACACTAAAACAAATTTTAACAGTTTGGGATATTTTCAAAAAACGATTTTACTCTCGCGCTCCAGCTCCTGCTCTCGCTTGCGCTTACGTGCATTAGGTGACTAAGCACAGGAGCCGCAAACATATCCTCCCTAGGATTATTCCTGAAAAGTAACTCATGCTTGATGGGAAAATGCTCAATGGAACACCCTAAGAATATCAAAGCTGACTGTCAAATGCTTTGGTTCTTGCTGCTCATGTTGTGCACCCCATAAAAGAAAGGAGAAAAACGTTGATGCATCTTTATGTCATCATTGGTTTGGTTTATAGTTTGGGAGCTCTTCTACTTGTCCATAGGGTTCGTTTGGAAATAAACAATGAAGATTAATTAGTGTCAGCAGCACAAATTCTCCAACAATGCAATTAAGGTTTTGCAAACAGAATGATCCCATTCAGTGATGTTTTTGGAAACTCGGCTGCTATGAAACTAGAAAAGAACTTTAAGGGGACAATCCAAATACAATAAAGCTATGGGTACATATGAGAATGTACATACCATGTACATATGAGTTTTGTGGAGCCCACCTCGGATCCCACAACAATGATTTGAACAGCCCATTATTTTAAAAAAAAATTTGTATGGAGCCCCATAAAAAATCAACTTAATCCGATATCGGTAAGGATTTTTTCTGAATTTGTAAGGGCGAAACTACTTAACTGTTCAATTGTCCCTACGCATTCCAGGAAAATCCTAACTGATATCGGATTTAACTGATTTTTTATAGGGCTCCATAAAAAAAATATTCTAAAAATAATGGGCGGTTCGGATCATTTTTGTAGGACCCGAGGTCGGCCCCAAAAAATCCATATGTCCATGGTATGTACAATGCATATGTACCTATGGCAGTACTCATCCAGATAACGTTGCTCCAATATTCAACTCACTCAGTTCCCAAGCTTTATAGCCCAAAATATGGGCTTGAACCGGGGGTGGATGCAAGCGTGAGTACTTGTTTGGGTAGTCATTAATAAACTAGATATATAGTAGCTTTATTAAAAAATCATACACAAAGATGGACATGAATAAATCGAAAACAAATTGCAAGCACACAAATTGTGTAATTGGACTAAAAAATTTCTCAAATATTGAAATGGTTGCATAATTGGTCATTATCAGCGCGATTAACACATGACTTTCTTTATACCAAACTGTTCATTCCAAATCGCAGAGAAAAAAACCGCCTTTGTCTTCTAAAATAATTGGCTGAGCGTGTTACCTAATGGAGAGGAAATAAATGATTAAATGAACCTTAAAATAGCTGTATTTTGGAAAGACTAGAAAATTAAGTATGTAGTGGATCGGGTTGAAAATAAAGTGGACTGGGTTCAAAAATCAATAAGTTTGAGTTTAAATAGCATGACATTACTAGTGTTTATAATCATTTAGGGTAGTCTAGTGCGTTTCAAATCACAGATATAATATGCAGTGACAAATGTAAGTCAAATGATGGTAAAAAAAACATATTACCAGAAGACTGATGAACTTCTCGCCGCCTTCCTCCCGTATTTCAAAGCATCCCCTTCTAGGCTAAAACGGTATTAAAAAGAGGAAAGCGAAAAGCATGAGCCATCAATTTATGACAGGCAAAGACAACACATACTTGGAAGCAATATAATGCTTATGAAGAAAGAGAATGCTGCCTATAGGTGATGCAGTCATATCATGCTTGTCACAGGAAAATAATTTATATGTTAGGCAATAGTAGTTCTTACACAATAGCAAACGGGCCTCCAAAAAGAACAATCAACCATCCACTCATGAACCAAGTCTCCAGATCACTTACTTTGACACAAGCAATCAGGATGTCTCCTGATGTACTAAAGTTACCTAACCTACTTTGCAGAGCATAGTGACAGCATGTTATAGCCAATCAGCCACTTTCGGAAATCTCAACAAGTCAATCATCAAATTAGCAAATGCATTTCCTTTACATGAGTGACTTGTTTCATCATATCGAGATGTTGCAAATGGAATTGTCCTTGGACTTGGTGTGGGGACTGTCTAATGCTGTTAAGATTTCTACAAGCAATGAGGAGAGCGGGCTGAGTCAAGTCATAAGTCTTGGTGATAGGCAATGTCTTCATATTAATCCTGTCAAGTTAGATGGCACCAAAGGCTGCTTGTTGTAGCATTGCAGATCTGGCTCAGTCAGCATCAGAAAGTATGTTTGATAATAGGTCACTGTAGCCTTTTATGTACTTGTTCAAGGTAAAAGGGAGAACATACAGAAAATGATGTGATGAAGTTTTGATGTAAAGCTATGGAACATGCCACATATCTTAGTTGCATGAAACCACGAGACAATAAGGATCTCAAAAAGATCGCCAAGGAATTTGGAGGCCAAACATAGAGAGAAGATCTACCAGAAGCCAAAGATCTACCAAGACCACCAAAGATTTGCAACAAAAGAACAATGAAGATCTACCAAGAGCACTAAGGTTCTACGAAGCACCCCCTAAATAATTGAGAGAGCCATGTTATATTTATAGCCAAAGTGCCCTTCCAAAAGCTAGTCATTGCCCAAATTGATATTCTTGCACTCCAAGTCCCAAACCAGTAAGGAAACATCCAAAACAAAACTTTAAGAAGTCCAAGACTAGTCTAAGAAGGCAAAATAAATCAAAACACGCTCCGCACAAATACTCTCCATGTCAAGTAGGGCCGCAACCAAGATGGGTCGGGTCCAAGCTCAACTAGAATTGAGTCCTGTATTAGATTTTGAGCCCAACCCCAACTGATCAGAAGCACAAATTTGCTTATTGCTCAACTTGAGCCAACGAGCTCAATGACAAGAACTCAAAAGATTGAGACAATTTCCAACAAATTAAAGCATGAGTTTTTCAATGTTGGATTTAAACAAAATCATGCTGCAATATTACTCAACTTGAGCCGACGAACTCAATGACAATAACTCAACAGATTGAGCCAGTTTCCAACAAATTAAAGCATGGATTTTTTCAATGTTGGATTTGAACAAAAAACTCTAGAGATCTCTACCCTTGAAAGGCATCCCAAACGAGGGCAGAACAAAGAAATTTTCTCACTTTTTGCCTATGCTCCCCAAAGGATAGGTCCGCAAGACATAAATAACATAAGAACATGGTAACATACTAATCAATCCTGAAAATTAAACATGCAACAAATTTAACCACATCAGCTCAAGCATATACCTTTTCTGGGTTGACAAGCACAGTTATTCCAGGAAGACCATTTTCCAAACCATTCTTCACTTGAACAGCCCTTGTCTTAAATGAGTTGCATTGTTTGCTAAAGAAGGGGAAAATGTCAATACAACTAGCACAAAATCGAAGACCAAGAATCAAACTTTAGAGTAATACTACCCATTGTCAAAAGAATCATAAACCAGTCCTAAATGTGAAACTAAACTACAGTAATTAGAGCAGGCAAATACAAGCAAAATGGGAGTGGTACAATAGGGTTCGGCTTATATAAACCAACAATCATGTAAAGTGTCCTAGATGTGGAAGCAATTTTCTTCCAACGTAGAAATATATCTCTACAATTAGTATCCCAATTTTATCTTTTTCTACTGAAACCCCATGTGTACATATTAACAAGCCGATCGATTCATTTACTGAACGAGCCAAGCTTTTCCGAGCAGAGCTTTAGATTGTCGTGCTCGACTTATTTATAAAACGAGCCTAAAACTTTAGCTCAAACTCCGCTCGATTACTAAACGAGCCAAGCCGAATGGAGCCTTAACAAGCCGAGAGCAGTTCGGTTCATTTGCAACCCTACTTATCCCCAAACCCTTTATCCCCCTCTCTTCTCCGCCTGCCAACGGGCCAATTTTGTAAAGTCTGTCGCTAACGCGTGTCCACTCACGAGAGAGAGAAATGGACCCAAACTCTTATCTACCACGCATTGTGTGGACCCCACTTAAATGTGTGTGGTGGAGGAAGAGTTTGGGACACCGCCATCGCGGGCACTGCTACGCGTTGGCGGTGCCCAAGTGCATTTCAACAATTTTTCAGAGAAATGGGGTTACCAATGCTCGATGACGACGGTCTTGGTCTTCCCCTCGGCTGCTGCTCCTTCTGATTCAAGATGCTCCGCCACGGCCGCGGCCGCTGCAATCTTACCAGCTTCTTTGACGCCCTTGCCTCTGCCCTTGGAGCCGGTACTCGACTTGGGCTTCTTCGCCTGAGGCAACTCGTCGGACTCGTCGACCCGGCGCCGAGTTGAGGAGCTCCGAGTCACCATTCCACCGTTGTTATTCTTACTGTCGACGGCTTTGGGTTCTACACCGTCGCTCCACTTTACTGCTTTCTTGGGCGCCATAGCCACCTCCACAGACAACACTCTTCTCTTCTTTGTTGGGAAGAAAAAAAAAGGAAAAGTAATTTTTTCTCTCGTTTGGCTTGGAAGGAAAAATGAGAGAAAACATAAAAATCTAGAAGTGGTTACTCTCTCCCCTCTATACCGAGAGTCACTAGGACAAGCCGTGTCATATTTCAAATTAAAAAGTTAATTACTTTTGCATATAATTTTTTAAATTTTTTTACGCCAAATTAAAGTAATAATACAATGCAAAAAAATTTTAAAAATTATACAAAAAATAGTTAATTTTTTAATTAAAAAAATGACAAGAAAATAGAGGAGTCTTGATATAGCACGGAGGGAGGGAGTACTATTTTCTTCTCATTTTCTCCTATTTTCCTTTCTCTTTCTTTTCTCACACTTTCTTCAACATCTAAACAAAACCCAAAGAGGATATGAGATGTGACTATTGAAGTAACCAGTCACTGCTGCTTGGCAATAGCCCCTTCGTTATTGGCGCCCCACGATTCTCACTATTTTTTTTTAATACCTTTATCACTTTCCCGCGCTTTGTTAACCATGCCCAAGTATTTTTGGGAGGTTTGTATTTTTTGAAAACTAGGGAAAGATGGATTTGCGTCATTTTGTGGTCATTGTTCATTGTTGTGCTCATTACTCGTTTTGTGCTCATTATAGATGCTCAATTAAGTTACATTTTGTTAGAGTGATTTGCACATGAGCACTTACGAAATACTCCTTCCGTCCCATTTTCATTGTCCTTTTTTGATATTCGTGCAGTTTTCAATCGCTTATATCTTTCAATGTGAATCTCCAAAAATATGCAATATAGATCTTATTTGATAGATTTCAATTTGTTCTATAATACAAAGATGTCAAAATCATGAAAAATATTATAGATTGAAAGATATACGCAAGAGACAAAAAAGTGAAAATTGAATAATGGACAATGAAAATGGGACGGAGGGAGTAAACGGTTTCGATCGTTAAAGGAGACCATGGTAGGTTCCATTTATCACATAAGACATCAAGTAAGAATTTGTCACATGAAAGGATCTTGATTTTATTCAACTTTAAGATAAGTACCTGACCTATTAAATACTCTCTTCGTTGTTAAATGAGAGTCAACTTTTACTTTCTGTTATTTTATCTAATTTATATCTTTCAATTTATGATATTTTTTATAATTTTAAAGATTTTATCTAATAAAATTAATTGAGATCTATCAAATAATATTCATATTAAATATTTTTAGCATTGTAGATTGAAAGATATAAACAATTTTTTGAAATATGCAAAATAGTAATAGGAACTCATTTAATCTAGTCATCAATCAAACATACTCTCATTGAAATATTACTGCATGGTTATATTGATAACGTAAGTAACTCTGGCCGCATTGCAAGGGAGGCCCAATGGGTACCACCGACCACCAAGGATCGAGCTAGGGGGTTTTAAGGGGATGTTGACCCCCTATAATTAAAAGAAACCCTATTTTTACATTGAAAAAAATTAATCATCAATTTTTTTCTTTTGATTGTGTATATTTGTCCTCTAGGCAAAAATTCTGGCTTCATCTCTGTCGACCACATTTATACCGACGGGAAAACAGGCCCACTTCGGGGTCTCGCATAGATGATCCGAGCCGTTCAATAATTTTGTTAAAAAAATCGAGTGGGCCCTGCGAGAATCGAATCTATTTCACTTTTGGTGCATTATTCATTCGTCTCGATGGGAGGAATCAGAAACATAAAAAAAAATGAACCAATCTAATTTTTTAATAAAAACAAAAATAATTCAAAAAAAAAGAAAGAAAGATCCAAACTACTTTTTTTAATAAAGAAAAAATTAATCCAAAACTTTTTAAGTTTTGTAGATTGCTCTATATGAGACAAATCAATAATTCACAAACAAAAAAAAACTCAAAACTAACAAAAGTGAAAAAATTTGAAAATCAAGACAAAAATAATCATGCAGGATTATTATGCCAAAAATGGACCTAAGCAGCGAGGGCGGATAGGATCTCGTGAAGGTCCAGAGTACCAGATTCTGGACAAGAATGTGTGTCTACATTAAAAGTGACAATTTCTTCCAACTAGTTGTAAACAAATCGAGCAGTTCGCGAGCTTGTTTAGGCTCGTTAAAGTTTGGCTCGACTCGTTTAGTAAACGAGCCGAGCTCGAGCTCAAGTTTTTATTGAACTCGGCTCGGCTCGTTCGACAAAAACTTGGCTCGATTAAAGAGACTCGTTTAACAAATGACTCAGTTTAGTAAATGAGTCGTGCTCAAGCTCAACAAAATTCGACTCGGCTCTGCTCGTTTACAGCCCTTCTGTGCATGCCACTATTCGTGCCCAATATTTGAGCCTTGCTTTGACATGTCACATGTTCTGGCTGGTCACCTGAGAGAGGTAATAGAAAAGCAAGTGATAAGTTAGAACCAGAAGTATTAACGCTCCCCACGGATGTCAAAAATTCGAAACCTTCAGGTTTGTCCGAGCTCCGGAATTAGTACTCAATTTGTGTGCAAGTTGATTCAGATACTCAATTATAAAGAAAAAGATATTGGCAACCAATCTTATGAACAATTTTGTAAAGACTGGATAAAAGAAATCAAATCCAAGAAGCACAGGCCCAAGGCAAGAAGAACACAACTTTTTTCATTAATTAATTTATCAAATAAAAAGACCTTCTTCAATAATTCCTGGTGGTTATATTAGATAGACAAAAAGTCAAGAATCACACCTATCACATATTTACGTGGCGTTTGTGCATTTGGTTGTGATTCTGGACTTTTTGATTAGAAAAATCAAGATGAGATGTCGCTTTTTTTATTTTTTGGGCTTGTTAATGGATTAGTCAATTCATACCCAGAATGACTTCATATGTCTATCTTAAAAGGCATCAAATTTCCAGGTAGACAATTATCATAAAAAAAAATATCAATTAGTTTATCAAAAAAGTTATGATTTTTTAAACTATCATTTTGGATCAATTTTGCAAAGCAAATATCTTGGACCACTTGAATGAGTTTGATTGGTTTTAGGTTATCTCCTTTTCAAGTCCAAATCCATTTACTTGATGAACTCTCTCAAGCTTCCAAACCCAAGCTTATACAAGCCCAAAAGAACATCAGGAAATCCCAATTTGAAGCCCATATTATGACCCAAAAACTGACATTACCGGCTGCAAAGTCTGATATTGCTGCCGCAATTTAAAAACCTCAAAAAATAGACAGTTCTCCTAGTTTGACCATGGGCAAAGTATAGAGAATTCAAAAGCCTGGCTGCGAAGTCCAATATTGCTGCCGCAATCAAAAACCCCAAAAAAAAAAACAGACAGTTCTCACAGTATGACCATGGGCAAAGTATAAAGAATTCAAAAGCCTCCTTACCGATTGTGGAGAAAAATTTAGTGCTAGAATTATAAAAACCCATATTTTATTGTCTACTTTATCAAAAGATATGGATTGCATTTGCCTCAAGTCGTAATCTGGTTAACATAATAAAGCAACATAATAAATCAACCACATTGCAATTTCAAGAACCTCGAATCAGAAATTGATGGATTACTGATATACATAGGGTAGGAAGGGGAACTGTTTGTCAATTTTTTCCATTCCCAAAATGCCCTTTGCTATATTTTCCCCCACAAAGCAACCCAGCCCACGCTTCTTCATGGAGACGACACCTTCTCACAGAAACGATTCTTCACGGAAATAACACCTTCAAAAGAACAAAGTGGCATAGCGATTGACCACACAACCGTCACAAATCAAACTGCAACAAAACTCTAGGTTGTTCTCTCTCTGGCAGCAAAGGGTAAACGGTTGCTTGTACATTCTCTTGCTTGGGTCGTTAATTACCTTCAAGTTGTCCTTTTTTTCATTCTCTTGGTTGTTTATGTACTGAAGAGATTGACCGAATTGAGAAAGCATCGTTAGGATTTTGTCATCATGAACTATTAGCTTACTTAAATTAGAATTGGTTTGTGGCAAGAGTTTTGGGTTGGAAATGAATAGCTCCTTATTCGTTAATATGGTACGTATGATGCTGATTGCTAGCAATATCATCAATTTCAAACTCGATGGCACCGACAACCGTGGTGATGACAAGCTCCTCTATTTTGTCAGCCATTTAATCAAAGGAGTTTTACTAATAGATCATTGGACAATATGTTTTCATTTTTGGATACGTCAAATAGGTAATTGAGCATTTGCATTTGCATTATAGATATCCTCATTAACATTATTTTGTCAGATAGTTCCTATCCTTCACATTTCCTCGAAAGTTCACTAGCTAGAAACAATCGGTAGAATTGTTATTTTAAAGTTAAAAAAGAGCCCGTCTCATTTCTCATGGTACCAAAATCTTGGATTGTGAGGAGTACCGGTCTATAAGGTACCGAGGTACGGCTCTTTTATTGTTCCTTTAGCAGAATATGAGAGCGTTGTTTTCTCTCTTTTATGGAATTAAATCGGAGTTTTGATTGCTTGAGGATTTTATTGGTGGTCACTAGCACAGAAGAAGAGAACCATCAAATTATGTACTACTCCCTCCGTCCCTTATTTAGTGTTTAATATTCCATTTTGGACTGTTCCTTAATAAATATCCATTTTGTAAAGTTATGAGGTAAAATTTGGTGCATTATCTATTTTGTCCCCAAAAGTATATTTCTTTTTGAAAAGTTGGTGAGTAAAAATGTAATGATAATGGGTAAGTAGAGAAAGTGGAGGAAAAAGTTGATGTGAAAGGTATAATGATGATGTCTTTTTAATAAGTTGGAGTTACGAAGCAGGACACTTAAAAAGAGATGGATGAAGTGTTGTTTTAAATTGTTCATGCAAGACGGAAGCTATAAGCCTACCTCGAACCAACTAAAGAAGGTACCTGCAGGGGCTTAATAAACATCTTTTGGAACTCTCTTTTTTCTATAAGTTACTTTCCAATAAACTAGCCAAATAGCCAATATTTACTAGCTCTTCTAAAGAATTTGATTTACATATCTTAATATCTCATATGGTCCAAGAAACTTATCACGTGTGAAGCACGTGCACTTTTACTAGTCCTCTTTAATTAGCTTCAGCCAAAAATTGACCATCCAAAACAAAGTTTGTCTACTTTATCAAAAGATATGAATTGCATTTGCCTCAGGCCATAATCTGGTTAACATAATAAATTTATACAAATGGCCCTTTTAGTTTCATCCGAGTCTCATTTTCATCCTCCAAATATTAATTATAATTCTTTTGACCTTCAAGTTTGGTTTTCATTCCAAATTAGTCCAATTGATAACTTCCGTCAACCAAACTGGACGAAAAAAATCGGATTGATGACAGTTAGGACATTGCAGTTCTTACCAGGTTGGTTCAATTGATGATGTCTACCCTCAATCTGATTTTTTCCGTCTAGTTTGGCCAAGAAATGTTATCAATTAGACCAACTTGATACGAAAATCACACTTGAAGGTTAAAAAAGTTGCAATTGATACTTGAAGGACGAAAGTAAAAAGCGGGTGAAACTAGGAGGACCATTTTTATAAATTTTTCTAATAATAATAATAATAATAATAATAAATCAACCACATTGCAAATTCAAGAACCTCGAACCGAAAATCAATGGATTATTACTGATATACATAGGGTAGGAAGGAACTATATACAATGAATCAAACACACAAATGATAATAGTATACTTGGCACTCATCTTCTTTAAACAGCTAGCTTCAGCGAAAAAGTGACCACCCAAAACAAGGCTTTTCTATAACCAAAAATGCCTTTCTAATTAGGGCCAGAACCAAGATTTCATAAAATTATTTAGTACTAATTTTAAAATTTCAAGGTTTGAGAACTTATTAGTTTATTTGGTTTGAATTTTCAGGGAAGTTTTTTGGGTGACGAGTGAAGGAGGATAAAAAGAGAAATAAGACTAATAATTGAAGAGAAAGCTTATAAGAGACCATGCACAAGAAGAGAGGTTGGGTTTTGGAACACAAAACGGATATATTCTTAAAATATTTAAATGTATATATAACACCCAAAACAAAACGCAATATCTATAAGAGTTCCTAACAACCAAAAATACTAATACTAATAATGAAATTGAAATCTGATTAGAAAAAAAACCGAAACTACGCTGGGCCTTGGCCCCATAAGCCTAACCTTACATTCGTCTCAGTTTCTAATAAATCACCTTTTCATTCATTTCTAGCTCTCTTAAAGATACGCCGGGGCTGGTGGCACATCTCGCATGTGGGCAAAGATCTGGTGTTGAAATAAGTGCACTGATCGCATGCCCAAGAGCCATGATCGTCCGAATCTCTACCGAGCCCGCCCTCTTGGGATGAAGCCTTTCCTCTGCTAGCCCCCTGGGAATCCACATCCGATAGACCATTCTCGAATGCTCTAACCAAGTTCTCAAAGTAATTCCGAGTGACACTAGTCAGTCCGGCCAATTTTGAGCGGAAATCATTAAAATCAGTTGGAGGCGGTTCACGACCAAGGTAAGCTTGTACGTCCTTCTCAGCGCATAGATGAAGCCTTTCTAAAGCAGCCTCGGCCTCGCCTTGCAAATATTCAAAAAATTGCCTCTTCGCTTGTTCAGGCTCAGGTAGATAGTATCCATAGGCATAGGTCCATTTCAACACTCGCCGACATTCAACTATCTGCAGCCAAGCTTCTGTCATGAACTTGAGCTGCGTTTCAGGTTGAGATTGTTTGTCACTAAGCTTCTTGAGATTCACAGTTTTCATTTCATGTAAACCCGCGAGGGCTTTTTGCCTCGAGGATTCATTGGCAGCCCACCGTTCATAATAATGAGTGTATCTCTGTATAGACATCTTTGCCATCTCTCTCTTTCTCTCAGCTTCATCAGTTGCCTTGTACCCGTTACACTGACCATGACCCGAGTATGCACCAAGGCATAGCCAGCAGAACTCAAACCTGCAAGGGGCTCTGCATGTCATGTGCATACAACCGTGGTTTTTCTCAATTGGTCTCTTGCACTTCGGACAAGGCTTGGTATAAGCTAGAATCCAATTCGTGTTTTCCGATTCCGCGCTATTTTTCGTAATCCACTTGGCCACAGTGTCACAGTCCACAGGACGATGAGCGTCTTCTGTACACTGCAATTTAAGCTCAAAACAATAAGCTTTAGGCTTCGTTTGTTTCGATATAAAATGTTTTACAATATAAAATATTTTTCATGTAAAACATTTTTTCAGAAAACAAATTTCAAAAATTTATTTTTCAGTGTTTGGTTGGCACTTTAAAAATATTTTAAAAAATATACATAATAGTGTAAAAAGAGAGAGAACTTAAACGGTGGAGAGATATAAGAATATTAGAATTGAACTTGGAAAACTGAGCAGTAAGAATTGTATTACAAGGCAACGGATTCATTTTGAAAAATAACTCACGAAAGATTTGAGGATAAGTCATTTTCATTCAATTAATATAAAATATTTTTTTTATTTTTTATATAACCAAACACCGAAAAATAAGTAAAACATTGTAGCACTGCAAGACTTACATTCCAACAAAAGCCATAGGAGCATGGGCAGGAAACATCGTAGTTTTCACTACCAACAACAAATTCAACAGCATACTCACAGCCCGGGCCAGGACACCACTTGGTCTTCGGATTATCTTCGATATAAGAACGAAGAAGGTAACAAGCATATCTCTCCTTATCTTCCTCAGACACCAACCGATCGATCATATCTCGGCCGATAGCAGCACCGCATGATGGCTCGGGGCATCTCAACATCAAACATCCAGGGCCACCATTGATAGATGTACTCATGTAAGCTCTCCAGCATTCGTCACAGAAAGGATGACCACACGCAGCCGAGCTGATCCCATCAAGAGGAAAGGATTCGAAACAAATTCCACAAGTCAGTTCTTTAGCATTTGGAAATCGGACAACAGGACTTTCCAACAGGCCGACGGCCTTACGGACTCCATCTTCATCCGCAAACCATACCTCATGCACGTTATTCACACTCCAATGATAGTGACGGAGTAGTATGCTCGCATCTGCTTTCGATACGGAAAGGACTGTTGAAACTGTTGTAATTTCATTCTCTTGATGCTCCCGTATATCTGCTTCTTTCAAGGCAATATAATTTTTCTGGCGGCGGCTTGACGATGCATTGTCCGAGTCGTAATACTCATCGTCATCACCATCACCATCGTCCTTGCTGTACTCTACGGCCGTGTCGCCGCTGTAGTCGTCGTCCTCCGAATCCATCAATAGAGAGCTCCAAAAACCAAAACCCTAATAAAGTTATCTATAAGGCTGCGGGTGTGGTGGTGTTCGATTGGGAGAGGAATTGTAGATGGAAAGACGGTGTCGTAAAGGAGCAGTGGCAGAGTCCAAACCTAAAAAAAGAGAAAGAGGGCCCCATGAATGTTGCTCTAGTTTTTTCCTTTTCAAAGTATTTTTTTTTCAACTTTTCGTCATAATTTTTATTTTTAGATTAAACATCGGTTTTGGGTTATATTATTTACTTTGATTATTTCTCTCATCGAGACAAACCAATAATTCACAAATTTGATTCAAATAATGTGCTGTTTGATAAAATTGAAGCTAGAAAATTAAATATTGAATGTTAAATTTTTTAAGCTAAAAAATTGTTTGATTATGTCACGCTCTCGATTTTTAACATAAATAATAATCATTTTTAATAAATAAAATCATTACTGAAGTACCAATAATACCCAAATGATACTTTTTCCCATGTTGTCAAAGTTAAATTCAAAAGTCACAATTCTGACTCGAGGCCCCAAGTTATTAAAAGACTAAAATTGTATTACAGTTTACAGTAATCATTCTTCTAAATACTCCTTTCAAATCAGATACATAAAATTGCCTCTTTAATACCTTGGAAAAATATGATCAACGAACACGACATGCACACCATGCCAACTTTCTTGCTTTGTACCTGAAAATAATAGGTACACTAGCCCAGTAGAAAAATTTATACTCAAGTTATATGAAAATGCGATGAAGCATGCAATAAGAGAGAATGAGTTTCAACAAATGGACATGAGATCAAAAGGGCAACCACAACGAATAGACGGACTAAGACTGCGGGATCCTAGACTTCTTACAGATGTCCCTAATCGTTCACATATCGACTAGCATCAAACTCACATCAATCTAAATATCCATGACAATTTCTCAACCATTTTATGACTGCTCAAATGGATACCATGAATAACCTCATCATTTAATATCATTTGTCATCAAGCCACTTTTTCATAAAACTTTCCTTTCTGATTACCAAAATAGTTTAGAGAAATCTTAAGACCATTACCAGTCAAGCTCCGTTAATTTGAGTTTGAATACCGGAGTCCGTTAATTTGTGCCCAAATACCGGATCCGTTGATTCCCTCAAGAGTACCATTCAACATTTCATTCTCTTCTTCGACAGCCACAATCCCAAGCAACAAACAAACCAAACTTCAAAAAAAAAAAAAAAAAAAACTTCTAAAGTCAATCAAAATTCTCTTCATCCTGAAGAGACATTCAACTGTGTTATCACCCCTTGCGTGACAGTGAATTCTCTCCACCTGGGTTTCCGTTTTACCACACCTTACGTGGCGGGCCCTCTAGAGTCCTTGTATTACCACACCTTGTGTTGCGGGACCCTCTATTTGAATTCTCAATTCAAACATACACACACACAAACCACCGATCAATGTACAAGCAAGCAATCTTTTCCAATTTCATATTGTAATACAAACTTGTAAACATATCACATTGTATATTATTAGATAGGAGTACTTTAAGATCACACCATTCCTCTAAATCTATCATGATGACCTTTGTTACATGTCGAACCCATAAATGACTCCACGACACACTACGTACCCTCTAGATTCTTAACAAGAGTCTTGTAGAACGAGTGCCAAAGGAACCTAGGAGGATCAACAAAACGAAGCACGAGGATACGGGTCACAATACTACCCTTCGGATCATTAGACGAGCTCATGTCTACCCATAACACTCACCACGTTGCCCCTTATAGCCCACGTTACTCCTATTAATCTTACGATACATTTCCTACTTAAACGACACTAATATTATACACTAATGAGTGTCAAGAGACAAGGTCAACCAACGAGTTACTAGGACATGAGAAATCATGTCCGAAAATGACTTAAACATGTTCTATTTACATAGGGAGCCATTATGACGGAACGAGAACAACCTTTGAAGTAGCCAGACTGACACACCTCCACTCCAACAGTCATAACTTTCTGTGTACTATGATTTTTAAGGCGATTTTAGTGGCAAATGAAAGCTGACTTCAAGACCTTCGAATCGATATAAAGTTTGCATAAATCGGACATCGGATGAGGAAGTTACAGCCATTTGAAGTTGGGCGCAAACAGAAAACGAGCAGAAACCGAGACAGATTCGTAACCAGATTTCTAAAATGCACCATTAATTCAATTCTCAATGGTTTCAGGTGATTCTAGTGGCATTAGAATGGGCTCTAAGTCTACTCTATTTCATATGAAGGAACCAAAATTCAATCATGAGTTTAAGAAGGCGTAAAACCCCCAAAAGAAGACTCTGTTCTGCAGATTTCTGGAAATAGAAGAAACAACCTCAAACAACGAAACAAGGTACGATCTAGATACATAAATACCGTATGAACGCATAACAAGAGTAAGAAATCCTTACCTCCAAGGTTTTGAGCAAAACCCGACTCTTTGACGAAGTCAACCGTAGCTCCACGAGGTCCGATCATGATTTTTCTTGGATGGATAGGAAGCCCGTGCTCCGTATAATGACTTTAATTCTTGGGCTTTGTTCGTAATCACGCTCTAAATAGATGAAATCGAGGAGAGAAGTGGGGGGTTGTTTTCGTCGGAGGAGCAGAGAGAGACGAGAAAGAAGAAGAAAAAAGAAGAAAGAAAAGGGAAAAGAAAAAAATGAATTCTCTGTACGTTCCAACATATATATACATATTCACTTATTGCACTTTCACTCCTACACTAATGATTCCTTTACATCAACCCCCTAATCATATAACCACGACACAATTCGTATTTCCATGTGTCACGCCTTTACTACAAATTACAATACTTTTTAAAAAAAAAAATTACAGGCCAAAATTACGGGTCTCTATAGATTAAAATATCAAAAGCTGAATTATAATAATTGTTTTGATTTAAAGACAAAGAAACTTAGCTTAAATTATTTATGATTGTTCTCTTTTAGAGTTATTAATCAATGTTATCTAGTTTTACTCGTGGTGGTAATAGTGGTGGCGGTGGCGGCAATTGGTAGTGCTATTGCGGCGGTAATTGTTGTCGCGAAGATGTTGTGGTGGCAGTAGTAATGGAGGTGGTGTGGTGGAAGGATGATGAGGGGGTGGTGGTGGTGGTGGAGATTGGTGATGAGAGATGGTGAGAAAATTAAGGGCGCGATCGCAAAACGAGGAATGAGAGTGGGAGCGAAGACCAATTTAAAAGATTATGTGACCAAAGTGGTGGCACAGGTGGCAATAATAGTAGTGTTGATAGCGGTGGTGATGCAGAGATTGAGTGGCGATTGATGGTGGTGGTGGCGACGATGGAGTGGTGCTGATATAACAATGGTAGTGGTGGTGGTGGTGACGATGGAATTCTTAGTTGGCAAAGGCAATTTGTTTGTAGGCGGCTACATTTTTTTACCATACTGCAAAGTCTGATATTCGCAATCTAAACCACCCCCGCCCCCTCTTAAAAAAAAAGAGACAGTACTCACAGTTTGACCATGGGCAAAGTACGGAGAATTCAAAAGCCTCCTTACCAATTGTGGAGAAGAATTTAGCGCTAGAATTGTAAAATCTTGTGTTTTATTGTCTACTTTATTGAAAGATAAGAAGAAATTTAGTTACTCTGGGTGTATTAAGATGCTTTTGGTGTGCATTTAGATGTTTCCAGGATAAAGTCTTTTCATATCGCGATAGAAAGTGTAAAATTTTTCCCAATAATATTCACACTATACTTTTTATAAGTGCATTTAAAAACATTTGTCTTTTATTGTGTGACATGCGAAATGTTGCGCAATCAAGGAAGATTTTGTGGTACATTTAGAAAAAACGTGAAGTACAAAAACCGTTTTGTCCATTTATTTCAGTTTTGGATTGAGGAAGAGGGTAGTTGCTAATTTCTACGTGACCATTTGGAATAGGTCAACAACCTTGGTTGCCAATTAAACCTAAAATGTGACTTATTTTGAGGAAAAGACGGCTGTTTTTTCCATGCATCATATGTAGAAAAAGATCATGGTTAAAATCGTCAACATTCTCAAGTTGTCAAACCGAAAATACATCCAATTGTTCATATTTAGGTATGGGGTAAATGTTAAAACACTAAGGTTGAAAGAAAGGGGGAGGAATATTCCAATCAAGAATGGGTGATTGCAGGCCATTCCTAGGGTGTTCCATTTTACCTTCTTTTTGAAAAAGTATTTTTTTTCAAATTTCAAACTCAAATATAATGAAAATAAAAAATAATTTTTCAATTTTTTTTGCACCGTATAAAAGATCTCAATGAGATCTATCAAACAAGATCCATATTGGTAGGAAAATTATTTGTGTAAACGCACGATTTTTGGGCTTGAAATTACCTTCTTTTTCTAAAAGTTCCTTTTCCGAGAAACCGGAACACCACCTGGGGTTGCCTTTTGCCCTTGTTGCATTGGTTCTCTCTCTTTTTGGTGCTATATATTGTCTGGCTTTTGGGGTAATTACAATTCCTCTCAATCTCCCTATTTTAACTTTTGTTTGCCTCTGGAATTCTTCTCCCTCCTTTCATTTTGATGTTTCCATTGCACGATATATATATTTTTTATCTTTCACATGCATAAAAAAATCTCCCAACCATTTATAAAATGATCACAGAACATGGTTTCTCTTTATTTATTTATTTTTGGTAATGAAAAATGGTCTTCGGCCAGCTTGCGTGCGCCGCTATGCGTTAATGAGTTGCTTCATCGTGGAAATGTGGAGAAGCACTTGGTCTAGCGACTCGGCCATTTTGGCCCAAGCAATACAGAAGCATAGAAGAATTCGTTGCACAAACTGAAAAAAGAAATGTGCTGCTATTGGGATTGTATAAGGGACTACGATTGCAATTCCATTGCTGCTTGTGCTCCAGAGTCGGTGTTTTTACGTTCAGTAGAAGTTGTGGAAGCTATGGCACTGTTGAGGGTTGAATAAGAAGAAAATTCGAGCCCGGGTGAATAGAAAATGATTCAAAGGACACGATTATTGGTGGTCACTAGTGTTGTGAAATTTTAATATACTCGCAAGTGTACGAATCGTATCGAAATATAGTTATACAAGTGCAAAGTCGAACCCACAAGGACTTATGTATTTTTATAGGAAAACTGATTGAACCCTAACCTGGTTGACAAAAGTTGTGATTGATTTGTAAATTAAAAATAAAACAAGCAATCGTAAAAACAAATAAATAAGTTGATTGTTGAACGAACTTGATTAAAAGAAAGCAACTAAGGTTTCAGAATCCACACTCATGTATTTGTAACAATTACTAACAAACTCTTATATATTTTCCTACTCTTCTTCACAGTAAATTGGTAGCTAAACTCTATTACTGTAGAAAATATAATCGTTGCGACCTTTTAGAAAAATAACGTATGTATATTCTTCCTCGCCTTAATGTTCAAGACCAAAAAATCATATGTATCCATTCGAAAACAAATTACAAAAGATATCCAGTACTTGAAATAATTAAAGAGTTGCATACGGGGTTGTATAATTAGCTAGCAATCTCAAATCATGGAGAAAGCATGATTGAATTCATATCCAAAATTACTAACTTAACTAAATTGAGATAAGGACAATTATTCGATTAAATCAAGCATTCAAAAAATAATGAGTCTGCAAATACTTATTTGTACAAAATATGAGGTTTCATCCTCAACCCTCGTCTAAGAACTTAGCCTCTCATGAAATAACAATTGAACCATTTTTTTTTTCCTGGTTTCCAGCCGAACCCTCCGATCCTTTGAACCCTACTACTGACTTCTCCTTTTATAATGTTAACATCGAAAATTACCTATTAAGGAGAGTCCTAATGTTCCAAAATTAAAACTAAATGTGCTTTTCCTCAACCAATCAAGACCAAACCTTGTGGGACCAGGTCATGATCCACGTATATACAGAGCTTTGGGAATATATGGCCAAAAAATAATAATAATAATAATTTGCTACTTTCGAATCTTTTAATTCAGATTGGGTTGAGCCTGCTTGATATAAAGTGTCCTCTTTTTTAAGTGTCAGATGAAGCCTTTTTGTACGACAAAGCCTAAAATACCTACAAAACATAAATAAGTAATAATAAGTCATAATGAACAGTTAAGTTCAGACTAACAAGGCAAGTATGAGAGTCTTTCTAAGTACTATATTTTGTGCTCATCAACTAGCACAGAAGAAGAGAAGCTTCAAATTATGTACAGTTGTTTTAAATTGGTCATGCAAGATGGAAGCTATAAGCCTAGTATGAATCAACTAAAGAAGCTACCAAGGGCTTAATAAACATCTTTTGGAACTCCTTTTGTTTTTTCTTCTATAAGTTACTTTCCAATAAACTAGCCAATATTTACTGGCTCTTCTAAAGAATTTGATTTACATATCTTAATATCTCATAGGGTCCAAGAAACTCATCATGTGCACTTTTACTAGTCTTCTTTAAATAGTTTCAGCCAAAAAGTGACCACCAAAACAAAGCTGGTCTACTTTATCAAAAAATACGAATTGCATTTGCCTCATAGGCCATAATCTGGTTAACATAATAATAAAAATAAAAATAAATCAACCACATTGCAAGTTCAAGAACCCTTGAACCGGAAATCGATGGATTATTACTGATATACATAGGGTAGGAAGGAACTATATACACTAAATCAAATGCACAAATGATACTCCCCCGGTCTCTTTTTAAGTGTCTTGCTTCATAACTCCAATTTATTAAAAAGACATCAACATTATACCTTTCGCATCAACTTCGTCCTCCACTTTTCCTGCTTACCCATTATTATTACACTTTTACTCACTAACTTTTCAAAATGGAATATACTTTTAGAGATAAAATAGACAATACATCAACTTTTACCCACTTTTCCTGCTTACCCATCATTATTACACTTTTACTCACTAACTTTTCAAAATGGAATCTACTTTTAGAGATAAAATAGACAATGCATCAACTTTTACCCACTAACTTTACAAAATGGACACTTATTAAAAAACAACCCAAAATAGAATACTAGACTCTAAATAAGCAAGGGAGGGAGTAGTAGCATACTTGGCTACTTGTCACTCATTGTCTTAATTGTCTTAAACGGCTTCAGCTAAAAAGTGACTGCCAAAACAAAGCTTTTCTATAAGCAATATGTCTTCCTATTCAAGGGTGGAACTAGGATTACATAAACGTGGGGACCGAACTATAAATAATAATATTTTAAAATTTCAAGATTCAAGAACCTATTAGTTTGTTTGATTTGGGTTTTCAGGAAAGTTTTTTGGAGGACGAGTGGAGAAGGGTTAAAAGAGAAATGAGATTAATAATTGAAAGGAAAGCTTATGAGAGGCCAAAATAGATACATTCGTAAAATATTTAAATATATAAATAGTACCAAAAACAAAACGCAATATCTAAGTGTTCTTAACAACTAAAAATACTAATATTAATATTGAAACTTGGAAAGAAAAAAAACCGAAACTATGCTGGGGTCTTGACCCTATAAGCTAACCTTAGATCCGTCTCTGTTTCTAAGAAATCACCTTTTCATCCATTTCTAGCTCTCTTCAAGCCCCTTGCATTACGTCTGGGCTGGTGGCACATCTCACATGTGGGCAAAGATCTGGTGTTGAAATAAGTGCACTGATCGCATGTCCAAGAGCCATGATCGTCCGAACTTCTGCTTGGCCTGCCCGCTCGGGACGAAGCCTTTCCTCTTCCTCTTTTACCCTTTCCGACAGCCGCCCCCCTTTTTGGAGTTGCTGTCTTGCTGCTAGCCCCCTGGGAATCCACATCCGATAGACCATTCTCTAACGCTCTAACCAAGTTCTCAAAGTAATTCCGAGTGACACTAGTCAGTCGAGCCAATTTTGTGCGGAAATGATTAAAATTAGTTGGAGGCGGTTGAGGACCAAGGTAAGCTTGTACGTCCGTCTCAGCGCATTGATGAAGCCTTTCTAAACCAGCCTCGGCCTCGCCTTGCAAATATTCAAAAAATTGCCTCTTCGCATGTGCAGGCTCAGGTAGATAGTATCCATAGGCATAGGTCCATTTCAACACTCGCCGGCATTCAACTATCTGCAGCCAGGCTTCTGTCATGAACTTGAGTTGCGATTCAGGTTGAGATTGTTTGACACTAAGCTTCTTGAGATTCAAAGTTTGCATTTGATGTAAACTCGCAAGGGCTTTTTGCCTCGACGAGTGATTGGTAGCCCACCGTTCATAATAATGAGCGTACCTCTTTATGGACTTCTTGGCCTTCGTTCTCTCAGTTTCATTAGTTGCCTTATACCGGTTACACTTACCATGATCGGACAATGCCCCAAGGCATAGCCAGCAGAAATTAAACCCGCAAGGGGGTGCGCATGTCATGTGCATACAACCGTGGTTTTTCTCAATCGGTCTCTTACACTTCGGACAAGGCTTGGTATAAGCTAGAATCCAATTCGTGTTTTCTGATTCCGTGGTGTTTTTCATAATCCACTTGGCCACAGTGCCACAGTCCACAGGACGATGAGCTTCTTCTGCACACTGCAATTCCAGCTTAAAACAATAAGCTTTAGCCTCATACACAGAAAATATCAAACTATAAGAGCATCCTCATTGTAATAATCAAAATCAAAGAGTTACTAAAGTTAATAATGTGTGCTAAAAAAGTGCTTACATTGTAATAATTGAATTTAGCAACCTTCTAACCAATAATTAAATTTGGACATTTGCATAGTCAAAACTAGCAATGTTTTTGCCAATACCGAAATTTATTGGACCGCTTCTCACTCTCCTCTTTCCTCTTCACAACTTCTTCCCCAATTAAAAGGCAGGCAACATGTTCGTATGATCGGTTGCCCTTTCGGCAGCTAAATGCTTTCATAAAAGAGCATCATTGATTCACTGGGAAACAATACTTTTTTATTTATTTCAACTTTCAAGTATAATTTTCCAACTATAATCGGCAACCCCAAATTAGCAAAACCCACAGAATAACAGAACGGTGGAAAAATTGTTGGGACAAAATGGCGGAAAAATTTTGGAGGGATGAAATAAGCTTGGAGTAGAGATGAAAATTTTGGAGGGAAGGAATAGGTGGCAGTCGGCCCATTGATTTATGGGGAAAAACTAAACAATGTGGGATTTAAGTATTTAACATTACTAATTTTAACAACTTCTAAATGGATAATCAAAATTAATTTTGATTATTCAATTTTACTTATTACAATGAGAACGCTATAAGTTTTCCTGCCCACAAGAGACTTACATTCCAACAAAAGCCATAGGAGCATAGGCAGGAAACATCGTAGTTTTCACTACCAAGAACAAATTCAACAGCATACTCACAGCCCGGGGCAGGACACCACTTGTTCTTTGGATTATCTTCGATATAAGAACGAAGAAGGTAACGAGCATATCTCTCCTTATCTTCCTCAGATACCAACCGACCGATCATATCCTGGCCGATAGCAGCACCGCAAGATGGCTCGGGGCATCTCAACATCAAACATCCAGGGCCACCATTGATGGATGTGCTCATGTAAGCTCTCCAGCATTCGTCACAGAAAGGATGACCGCACGCAGCCGAGCTGATCCCATCAAGAGGAAAGGATTCGAAACAAATTCCACAAGTCAGTTCTTTAGCATTTGGAAATCGGACAACTGGACTTTCCAACAAACCGACGGCCTTACGGATTCTATCTTCATCCGCAAACCATGCCTCGTGCACATTACTCGTACTCCAACGATGGTGACGGAGCAGAATGCTCGCATCTGCTCTCGATACGGAAAGGACTGTCGAAATTGTTGTGATTTCGTCCTCTTGATGCTGGCGTATATCGGCTTCTTTCAAGGCAATATAATTCTGTTTGCGGTGGCTTGCATCGTCCGAGTCGTTGTCAAACTCGTAATGCCCATCGTCGTCACCATCCTTGACGTCCTCGCTGTACTCCACCGCCGTGTCACTGCTGTAGTAGTCGTTGTCCGTCGACTTGGCATCGTTCCTATCGTGCATGTCGTCCTCCGAATCCATCAATAGAGAGCCCCCAAAACCAAAACCCTAAAATTGCTTTTCTCCTTCGGTGAAATAATGTTATTCATAAGGCTGTGCGACTGTTTGGTGGTGTTCAATTGAGAGAGCCCAAACCTAATAGAAAAAAAGATGCCCATGAATTTTTTTTTCTTTTTTTTGGAAAACTAAACTTTTATAAACTTGAAGGGGATACATCGAGGAAGAAACGAGATAAGCATAAAAACATACTCGAATGAAAATGAAAATAAAACAAACATCCAATAGATAGTTGGATGTAAACACACCTAAACTGAAATTATAATTTCACCCTTTGGATTCCATCAAGAAATCCCTTAAAGTCTTCCACCGTATAAACCTTAATGAAAAAGAGATACATCAAAGGCCCCATGAATTGTTGCTCTAGTTTTTTTCCTTTTCAAAGTATTCTTTTTTTCTCTATTTTTAGATTAAACACTCATAATTTGGGTTTTGGGTAATATTTTTTACTTGTTTATATTTCTCTCATTGAGACAAATCAATAATTCACAAGTTTGATGCAAATAACAAGCGTGAATAAAATTTGAATAAAAAAGAGAGAGAGATAGAGGTCAAATTGCCTTTTTAGAAAAATTGATGTGCTGTTTGATAAATTTGAAGCTAAAAAATTATATACTGAATGCTGAATTTTTTATGTTGAAAAACTATTTGATTAAAATATCAAAAGTTGAATTATAATAATTGTTTTGATCTAACAACGGATTTTAGCTTAAATTATATATGATTGTTCTCTTTTAGAGTTATTAATGAATGTCATCTGGTTGCCGAGGAAAAAAAAAAAATGAATGTCATCTGGTTGTACTCATGGTGGTAATGGCGGTAGCGGTGGCGGTGGCGGCAAATTGATAGTGTGGTCGGTAATTATTGTCGCAAAGATGGTGTGGTGGTAGTTGTAATGGAGGTGATGTGGTGGAAGGATGATGAGGGGGTGGTGGTGGAGACCGGGGCAATTGATGACAATTAATAACGAACGGTGGTGCAATAATTGAGAGTGCGAGCACAAAGCGAAGAATGAGAGTGGGAGTGAAGGCCAATTTAAAGGATTATGTGACTAAGGTGGTGGCAGAGGTGGCGATAGTAGTAGTGTTGATAGTGGTGGTGGTGGCAGAAGTGGTGATAATAGTAGCGTTGATAGTAGTGGTGGTGCGGAGATTGAGTGGTGATGGCCGGTGGGGGCGACAATGAAGTGGTGCTGGGTGGTGGTAGTGGCAACAATGGAGTGGTGTTGTACAACCATGGCAGTGGTGGTGATACGGTGATGGTGGTGGCAACAATGGAATCCCTAGTAGGCAAAGGCAATTTGTTAGTACACTACAACACGAAAGACCTATTGCGAGGAAATATGGCGAGGAAAAGAGATTTCGTCGCTAAAAGTACCCAATTTGCAAGGAAATTCAATTTCGTCGCTAAAAAGTTACATTTAGCGAGGAAATTATTATTTCCTCGCTAAATGTAACCCTTTTGCGAGGAAATCTGTTTTCCTTGCTAAATATAACCTTTTGGCGAAAAATATTTTGTCACCTTTTTTTGGACTCATTAAATTTTTTATATGTAAGTCATTATTAATTATGTTCATGTATCTTTAATATCACGTGGTATGGGATAATCAACTACATAGTTCAATATCATAAGCAAATTTATTAAAATAAAAAAGTGGTAAATGGAAAAATATAGTTTCCTCGCCAATCGCATTGAATTGATGAAATCAAAAATATGTTTCACACGAATTATATGAATTCACTTTTCCCCAATTGAAATTAATTGTTAACAATGTCAGTATGTTCAAATTGTACTAAAATTTATTGTTTGAATACAAAAATTTTTAAGGACATGCTAAAAAAAAGTTCATCCCATAGTTATTGTCAACCAATTAGTGCAAATGATCAGTTGATCAAGAAAAGAGGTCCTCTCGCAAGCAACGCACCGTTGCTCGCTCTTCAACTAAATCCAAGTACAAGGCTATTGCGGATGTGGTCGCCTAATTAATTTGGCCAGGTTCAGTCACTCCTCTTCGAACTTGGTCTTTATATCTGTGCCACTCCATTAATGTGGTGTGATAATATATATTGGTGCAATATATCTTACAGCCAATCCCGTCTTCCATGCCTGCACAAAGCATGTTGAAATTGATTATCAATTTGTGCGTGACAAAGTCGCTCGGGGTGATTTAACTGTCCAATATATTAGCACCAAGGATCATATTGCCGATATTTTTACACAAAAGGACTTGCGTCTTCCCGCATTCGGACACTGCGTTTCAATCTGAAGGTCATGCCTCGACCATCAGCTTGCAGGGGGTGTCAACCAATCAGTGCAAATCAGTTGATCAAAAAAAGAAATCCTAATAATGTTAGCCATTTCAGTGGTTATATTTTATCATTTGCAATATCTTTTGTAAAGCTTATCACTTGTAACCGCATTTGTATATAAATACCCAAGGAATAGAACACTTTAGGTAACAAAGTGCATTCATCAATTCTATCGTATTGTTCTTTTGACTGTTATAAACCCAAAAAAAGGACTGGACATAGGGATTATAAGTTTGTGGGTGAATGATGTGCTTTTCAAAAAAAGAATGCATGGGATATATGGATTGCTTTTCGTAGAGAGAACTAATTATTTATTCATACAAAAAAAACTAATGAAAAGCTAAACAAAAAATAAAGTACTTAATAATTGTGAAATGTGTTTTCAAAATATCACTAATCTATTTTCAAAATATGTAAGGTTAACCCCATTTAAAAAGAAACATAACAAATTATTACTATTGTAATATTGTAGTTGAGTTAAAATTGTTATGAGCGCATATACACAGTAAGAACAGATTAACCCACCAAAAAAAATATCGTATTTGCAGAAATTTAAAGTGCTCAAACTAATTTAGGCACTACAAAAGGTTACTAAACTTAGAGAGAATTAAAACGAAGTATAAAATAAACAAATTTAGAAAGGTATAAAGATTTATTAAAGATATATAACAAAACATAAAATTATTAAAAAATTCAATAAAAGCGAATAATGTTAACGATTTAAAAAACAAGTTTAAAGAAACACTACGAAGAGACTAAAATTAGAGAGAAAGGTTTAAAGAAACAAATTTAGAGAGGTGAAAGAATGTACAAAAGGTTTATATATAAAAAAGGCAAAGGTTTGAACTGAAAAGGAAGTTGGTGTGATGGATGGAGTGAATGCCTCCATACAGGAGGCCACGGTTCGAGTTCGGGCGGAAGAAAATGAGCTGGAGAACTCTCTATTTTTAGTTTCAAGAGTTTTAGCGAGGAAAAATTTCCTCGCCGAAACTATAATTGGCGAGGAAAAAATTCGTCTAGCAAGGAAAAATTTCCTCGCCTATTTTGTATACAGTGTATTAGTCTAGTGAGGAAAAGCTATAGCGAGGAAAAAATTCCTCGCTAATTGGGTCAGAATTTGGAAGGAAATTTTTTTCCTCGCTAATTCTTTTTGCGACAAGCTTTTTGCGAGGAAAACTGGCGAGGAAAAATTTCCTCGCAAATACATTTTGCGAGGAAAATAGCTGCTTTTTAGCGAGGAAACTAAATTCTCGCTACAAGCCTTTTGTGTTGTAGTGGTAGTCAGCCGCGTTTTTGACCATGCTGCACTGCATGCAAATTAAGTTCGATATTGTGGCCACGATCCAAAAACCCAAAATAAATAAATATATATATATATATATATATTTTTTTTTTTGAGCATGAGCAAAGTATGGAGAATTCCAAAGCCTCCTTACCAATTGTGGAGAAGAATTTAGTGCTAAAATTGTAAAAGCCTGTGTTTTACTGCTTTATCAAAAGATAGAAGAAATAATGTTGTGTTTGGTTTGGTTTTTGAAATTTTTTTTGAAAAATAGTAGGGATAATAAGTGGAGAGAGATAGAGAGAGAAATGTTAGAAGTAGAGGGAATCTATGTGGAATATTTTGAAAAATTCTTTTTGAAGAGTGAAGAGAACAAGATAGTTACTCTGGGTGTACTGAGATGCTTTTGGTGTGCATTTAGATATTTCCTGGGAAAAGTCTTTTTCATATTGAGATAGAAAGTGTAACATTTTTGCCAATAATATTCACACCATACTTTTTATAAGTGCATTTAAAAACGAGAATAAATTTTTTACACCGTTAGTGTAAACATTTGTTTCCTCCAAATCAATTGCATTACGCCACATCCCAATTAATAAAACATGGCGACGTGGCACAATGCAATTGATTTGGAGAAAACAAATGTTTACACCGGTGGTATAAAGAATTTACTCTTTAAAAACATTTGTCTTTTATTGTGCTTTACTATTGTGATGTGTGTAATGTTACTGTTTACATCCATTTTTGGCACATAGTCTTGGGTAAGCATTGGGTGGCCATTTGATTATTATCTAATTAAATGGGCCAAGAAATAAAAATATTTTGGGTTGAAAAATTAATGGGCCAAGACAAGGTTGGGTGGGCCCAATTAATTTTAGCTTAATCCGACTATGGCCTAAGAGTATACTGGGTTCAATCGTCTACCAAAATCCAAAGGCTCATGGTTGGAAATGAGTATTTGGAAGCAGACCCATGAAATTGGTAAGTTTACTGGCCATTTTTCGAAGACAAATGGCTTTTTATTCCCTCATGTCCATAAAAGATGGAGAGCCACGTGGCCCATTACCCTTGTTACCTTCTGGAACTATCCCATAAAAAATGCAGTGAGTTAGTGGGGATGAATGCCACATGGCCATTTGACTTGTCAAATGGCCCACTTTCTTTTATTCCCACGTGAGCAGTGAATGGAAGAAACCCACTACCATTTTGATAACTACCTGGAAAAAGCATGTGCATCAGGAAGCTAACTTCCCATTACCGCCATTCTGGAGGAAAAAATGGCAACATGGGACACTTGGCATCACCGAGAGAAGGCAAAGAATTCATCTACATGCAAAAAACCGTGAAGCCTTGCCTATAAATAGAGGAACTCAAGAAGAAAAAAGGGTTCTCACACCAATCAAGCTCACGCTTAAAAAATCAAAGCCTTCCCAGTGAAGCAATTATCTCACTTTTTTCACCTTCACTCAATTACTTCTCCAAGTAATTTGAGTTTCTATTTCTCTTGTACCCCCAACTTTATTATTACGATATAGTAAAGTTATTTCGTCTCTCTTGTATCCCCAACTTTGTTATTACGATATATCAAAGTTATTTATTACGATATATCAAAGTTATTCAACGATATTCTCTACTTTTTCTTACACGGTTGGGAAATTTTAAGTCCACTTCATTGTGGCAAACCATGAACCTCTTTGTGGCCTCACCCTTTGGGTCACACGCAATCGTTCTTACATACGAAGTCAGATCGAGGTGCACTCACGCCTTTCATACATTGGACGACGACAAGTCCTGGCACGCCCGCGCTCATACAGCACATGCGCCATTAGATTTTCTGCTCACGCCTACCCGGAAGAAAAGTGGGGAACAGTTACACAATAAAGGAAGATTTTGTGGTAAGTTTTGAGAAAACGTGAACTACAAAAGCCATTTTGTCTATTTATTTCCGTTTGGGATAGGGAAAGAGGATAGTTACTAATTTCTACGTAACCATTCAGAACAGGTCGACAACCTTGGTTGCCAAACCCAAAATATGACTTATTTTGTGGAAAAGACGTCTGTTTTTCCATACATCATTTGTAGAAACCGATCATGGTTAAAATCGCCAACGTTCTCGAGTTGTCAAACCCAAAATACATCCAATTGTTCACATTTAGGTATTGGGTAAATGTTATAAATAGAAGTTGAAAGAAAGGGAGAGGAATCCAATCAAGAAATGGGAGATTGCAGGCCATTAGGGTTGGGGTTGCCTTTTGGCTTTTGCCCTTGTTGCAATGGTTCTCTCTCTTCTTGGTGCTATTGTCTGGCTTTTGGAGTAATTACAATTCCTCTCAATCCCCCTATTTTTACTTCTGTTTGCCTCTGGAATTCTTCTCCCAATTTTCATTTTGATCTTTCCATTGCATGATTTTTATCTTTCACATGCATAACCAAATCTCCCAACCAATTATAAAATGATCACAGAACATGGTTTCTCTTTATATATATAAATATATATATTTTTATTTTGGTAATGAAGAGTGGTTTTCGGGCCAGCTTGCGTGCACTACAGGACTAATCTCTCTAGCTCCCCACCAGCCTTAGCTAACCCAAAGGATTTTTTTGCATGGGGTGGCCCTAAGGGCTTTACGCAATGCAGGGGAGTTGAAATTGGAACCTCAGGTGGTAAGTCCCTCCATCCGCGCTGATCAACCAACTGCATTATCCCTTAGGGTAGGTTTTTAGTTATGATTTTCTTGTTTTTCTTGCAAACCTCCATTGGCTCTTTTCTTATACTACAAAGTGATTAATATTTTCTAATATTGTACTACAAGGCAATGTACATCTTTCTTGATTGTATGGATAGTTTAGAGGAAGAAACCCTAACCATAAACTTACAAAGACATATGTTCTGCGTTCGAGGCTATGGTTTGTTGCCCCAAAAAACCTATATAGACCGCCATGAAAACCATGTCGATACTCAGGGGTTGCAACGCTAATAGCTCCCGTCCAAGGCTGAGGCCGGGGTTTCGAAATTTGTAAGGACAGTTTCGATGCCATAAGATATGAATGACAAGAACCCGAGTCGATCTATCAACTCATAAGATATGAATGACATGAACCCGAGTCAATCTATCAACTCATGCTGATAAAATGAACAAATTAATGTACATTTACTCGCCACAACCGTGTTCTCTAGTTGCACAGATGCTCAAGCATAGGCCTGTCCATGAGGAGAGGCCGTGGACCTTCAAAATATAACTTGTCCACGTATATTGCGATATCCAATTGAATTTGCTGCTTCTTTTTTTTTTTTAATCAGCAAACATAAATTTCATTAACTCAAAAAAGAGATAGTAGGGGCTTGGGTATACCGGTCTGACCACCCAACACCCTCTTCTCCAAAACACACAGAGGAACTGATTTAGGCTCAACATGTTGAACCCAAACCAGGGGAAGAACCCTAAAAAACCACGTGGTTGGTATGGAATCAACCCAACCCTAAACAAAAGGAACCCAATGCAAAAAAGTGGGCTAGGCCCAAAACACCCAAAACAAACCAGCCTAAAACAAACTCCTAACCCTAAGCAGCTTCAACCACGCAACCGCCGCCTATGCACCTCCGCCGTCCGAGACCCACAACCACAAACCCTCTCCATCAGCAGCCACCAAAGCCGAAAAAGCGGCGATGCACACTCGCGCCCTCTACCGAACAGGCAAAGAACAAACACAGAAACAAAGATGGCGACAAATAGAGGAGAAACCACCACACCACTACCACAAACCGCAACCAATACCAACCCTCAGAATTGCAACCACACCACCTGCAAAAAAAGAAAAACAAAACCTAACCACAAACTCCACTAGTCTAAACCATCAATCTCCTCCCCGGCACACACCCAACAAATCCATCGCCGACGGCCAAACATCCAGCACCACCAACCCGAAGCTTGAACAAACACCACCCGCCACCAACTGCAGCCACCAAAGCCAAATCGGCAATGCACGCTTGCTCCTGAGTCCTGACCACCAAACAAAACAGGGCAAAGGGTGGATCTCAAAAAGAAAGACAGTCGGAGAGGAAGATCGCCAGGGATGCGAAATCCCGCCAATCCATTAGGCATACCGAAGTGAGCCCCAGGAACTGAAGTCGGAGGGGAATCCCGCATCATCGCCACCCATCGCCGCTATCACGCCTGCCCGTTAAGAACCGGTTACCCTCAGGAAGGAAACTGGCAACGAACGGCAGAACGTGAGTAAAACAAAACAAGACGCACGCAAGAGAGGAAGAGGATGGCCAGAGAAGGCAAAGCGCCAGAAAAGAAAGAGGTTGCTTCTTCTTCTTTTTTGCACACTGGAAGTTGGTACTGATAATTTATCAGTACCAACTCAGTTTATCTTCCTCACAAACTCAATAATTACCTATCATATGGAGTAATACAGAACATGGAACAACTATTCGGAAAAACAAAAATTGTTGTTCAAATATTAAATATTATCCGAAAAATTGGTTAAACTTGATCTACTCCACTTGAAAAGGACCCTTTTCTTTTTCATTCGTTAAACTTAATCTACTCTATCTTATGAGACTTCGGGAGGGGATAGATGTTTATAGAAATCAAACTTTGTTCATTTGTATGAGAGTATATGGGAAATATCAACTACATTTCACTCCATTTGAAAAAGACTTTATAAGAAAGAAAAGTCTGACTATCTTTGGAATTAATCTAAACCTATAGTGTTCTATCAAATTTTTATGTACTCGTGATTTTTTCGTAAAATTTATTTGTTGAACTCCATTAAACTAAATAAATATGTTACGTAACGTAGGTGTTACCCAAATAATGCAATTAAGAGGGGGGTAAATAGGGTTGCTAAGGCCAATAAAGATTATCTCTAAATTTTTTTTAATCAAAGTAAGTAAAAGAGAGAGAGTTAGAGAGATAGAACCCGATTATAGTGGTTCAGCCCGGATTTGTCCACGGTCCGGCCTAATCCACTTCTCCTCAAGTAACTACTTGAAGGTTCCTTTAATCTTAGATTACAGTAAGTCTTGCGGGTACTTACAACGACCTTATCCTCTAGCTTTCCCGAGGAGCTAGTACAATCGCAAGAGTTTTCTCCGAAAATCTCTCGAAAACAATAACACCCAAATTCAAACCTAAATTTGGTTTTCTAAGCTTTCAAGTGTTTGATATAAAACAAAACACTCACTTAGGAATTACAAGTATGTGGAGAAGTTTGAAGCTCTCAAATAACAATAACCTCACAAAGTAGATATGAAAATGGAAGCTCTCAACTTATACAAAATCTCTCTCAAGATAGATATGAAAGTGTTGGCTTGATTTTTGGAGAATTTGCTTGGGGTGATATGAAAGTTGTAGCTTGAATCCCCTCACTCATCAATGAGTTCTTGAACCCTTATATAACCATCCAATCTCCTACTAGCCGTTTGAAAAGTGAAGGAACCATTGGAGAGTTGATTAGGAAAATATAGCCGTTTGAACTTTTACTGATCTGTAGGAAAAATGCAGAATAACACTACCGGACTTCCGGCTTGTCAACCGGCTTGTTAACCGGTGCACTCCAGTTGCATGTCATAGCTCTCTATAAAGACAGCCGGCCTGTCAGCCGGTTCGTCAACCTGTGGCTCAAAAATTCATCTAAATAATTCCGTTAAAGCATATATTGAGCTCATTAAGTCTTTGTAAATATTAATCATTGAAACTATGAGACTTTATGCTATGTTTCAAGGCAAAGAAACAAATTTGTCCAAAAAAGAACTTTGCGATAAAAGATTTCTTTTGCCAAATAATAAAAACTTCATCAAAATAACAAATAGTAATGCATATAATTTTTAACAAATTATCATGCATATATTTGTCAACAGTAGGATATTAACATACTCCCTACAACGTATTAGAGATCGATGATTTCTTTTAATTTATGAAAAAATTGAATTTTTTCTTAAAAGAAATGAATTATTTTTTAATTCTCATTTTGCGGACCGGACAAACATCTTGGGATAGAGGTTATACTTTTAATTTGGGATGAAAATAATCTTTATGTAATCTACATGGTAATTCGCATGTTTATGATTGTCACAAGAATCTGTTAAAAATCATCACTACTTCCCTTGGATGTTTCATAGTCTTTCGAATTTCAATGAAAACTTCCGCATGCTTCCAGAAACTTCTACACTGTGCTAGAGGCTTCTGGACTCTTTTGAACTATGCTAGAACCTTCCAAGGTTTACAAGAGAATCTATACAATGGAACATTACGGGCTTCTTAATATTTCTAGCAGTATTGAGGGGTTCTATCTCTAGAATTATCCATTGCCCTCTATTTATAGGGGAGCACATCTCATTAGACATCTTGCTTTTTTTGTTTAAAAGAAAATAAACACTCACCTAGATCCTCCAATTGGTGACTAGTCCCGCTGATGGTGGTGACTCCGACAGCTTCTGGTGATCATCAGAAACCAAAAACCTACGGCTAATGGAATAATAACGAAGCTCAAGAGGTTGGCAAGGTGTTACACAGTACTCTAGGATTCCCTCATAACTGAACCCAAAGCCAAGTTCCAAACAACCATTTAGCTCATCCAAATCCTCCTTGGACAATCTCTTTGCACCCTCGTCAGATTATTATCCCATTCAAAAAAAAACTTAGCACCCTCGTCAGATTATTATCTCATCCAAAGAAAAACTTAGTTTTCTTCTTGTATTCTTGGGCTCATTGTTGGACAATTGAGATTTGGGATTTTGTTGAACTCATGCCTCCTGCCCAGGGCTGCAAATGAGCCAAGCCGCTCGCAAGACTTTTCATCAGTCCTGACCACATTGACAAAACTCAAAAAACTCAAAGAATTCTATATAAGCAGCAGAACCAAACTTGTGTTCGACGCTCCACTCATTAATGATACTACCGAGCCCAAGCGAGCTAAGCTCGAGCCAAGTGCACAAGTTACCAGCCAAGCTCAAGCCAGTCCAATTTCTAGCGAGCCGAGCCCGAACCATCCAAAGCTCGACTCGACTAGCTTGATTGCAGCTCTACTCCTACTCATATCCCTACAAAATCTGAGCTCCTATTCATATTCCTAGAAAATTTGAGCTCGTCTCAAGTCCATAACTATAACATGGGTTAACCATGTTCTTTTTTTTTGTGTGTCCTCAAGACTTCACAAACTCCGAGTTTTTTTTTTTTTTGTCATTCGTTAATATTAATTTTAATCTACTCTATCTTAGGGGACTTGAGGGGGAGATGGGTGCTTATAGGAATCTGCCCATGCACATGGGAGTATGAGGGAAAGAAGGAGGCACCAATTGCACCCCACTTCATTTGCCACAATCTCAGAGTTTAGTGATCTTGAAATACAGTACACAACAACATCAAGAAATAGTTAGTTTTCTCATTTAGATAATTTTGCCCTATTTGTAGCACATTTGACTTTGGCCGATTTTAGCTCACACGTGGAACGTTGAAGCCAATAAATTGTGTAAAATGTGTATGAAAAGATCATCAACAATCCTAGCAAGGACTCAAAAATATGGAGAACAGTGATTGAAACCGGTCCAAATCGAACTAATTAATCGGTACATTTTGGATTGGATCCGTGGTTCATGATCCTAACACGGATTCAAAAATTAAAAAGAAATACCAGCCGCAAATTGCATCAGAACAAAGTGAGGCCTTGAACAATCTCTCTCCTCTCGTCTTTTGTCTTCTTTTCCATCTTCTACTTTAAACTTCCACCTAATCGCAGACGGGTCCGGTCGTTAATCCATCCGCGGGTAAAGAATGGAAGCAACTCTTGATCCCGTGCAAAGCAATTCCATGAAGCTGTACGTGTTTTGGCTTAATAATCAAGCCAGATTATTTTTTTTCTTTATTCATATTTTTTCACATTTGTTAATTTTGCATCAATTTTTGTGCGTTGTTGGATTTCTCCACAAAATGAATTAGAAAATAATTCAATATGTACAAAACTAATTTTTTTATTATAGACAAAAGTAATCCAAGACGCATGTCAGTTTTGGATTATTTTTGCGTTAGGTGAACTTTTTGAATATTTTGATCAAAATTGTTTAATTTTTCAGATTTAATTTTCTTGTGGAGGCGAATCAATAATGCATAAAAAAATTTACGCAAACATAACAAAAGGAAAAAAAAAAAGGATTATTAATCAAAACGGGCCTGAGCAGCAGGGCCGGCCCAAGGGACACTTTCTTCTCGCTAGTTGCACAATTGGACCGTGCATGCCACTGCCTGTGCCCAATATTTGAGCCTCGCTTTGACATCTTCTGGATGGTCACCTGAGACGAACAGAAGAGCAACAGATAAGTTAGAACCAGGAGTTTCATGCATTCCTGAGTGTGGTCCATTGGTGGACGCAGGATTCGTACATAGTGGGGACTCGAACCACGAAAGACTCGGTTTTGTTTGGTTTAAGTCTAACTTTACTTGTATATAGGCAACTATCAATTTATTTTTCACACGTGACTTTTTTTTTTTTTTTTTATAACTTAGAATTATAAAGAGTTTTTTTTCCATGGACTTGCAGAGGTCAATCAATTAAACTTTTTTGAATTAACTTGCAAAACTAGTGCAATTATAAAAAATACTTGGAGTAGTTCCCCTCCCGTGCGCCCCTCAGGGTGGCAAGCAACGTTATGATGAACAAACTTGCAAAAAATAGAATCAATAGGTATAAGAAATCAATCTCGAGATGAGATGTCCCTTCTCTCTTTTTTTTGGCTTGTTAATGGATAGCCAACTCATTCCCAGAATGACTTCAATATGACTCATCTTCAAAGACTCCTGCTAGACAATCATCATCAAAAATTCAAAATAAATATCAAACTTCCGATATAGATCGCCATGCAAATATACATGTCTTATTTGCATGGAGATCTATAACGGTTGCGAGACTAATAGCTCCCTATCCGAAGGGTTCGAAATTCGTAGGTACCAACGTTCTTATTGCAGAGATGCTCGAGCAACAAGGCAAAAGCTACGCGTTGAACCCTAGAAATCAGCCACATACCTCACTTGGAAAAAGTATTTGGTAGTCTTGGGGTACCGTCACTTAATATCCCAACGCCTTTATTCACCGCACATGTGGGGTCCAATACTAAAAAGGTATGAACCTCAAGAACATGTAACTATGTGTTGGCGCCCCAAGACCACCAAATAATTGCTCTCGGACATGATATTTGTGCACTCTTGCTTAGAAGAGCAACAAGCTGAGGAGCTATGCGAATACACGAATAAAGTCCATATCCCATAATATTAGCTCCATACGTAGTCCGTTCCATATCCCGTAATAATGGTTCATTAAAATAAATCGTGTTAATATATTTTTTTATAGATTAAATAACAGAGCACTTCTTCCATAAAATTTCTCCACACCAATTTACATGACTAATTTATGTCTTTGAATTAGTGTAACAAAATTGAAAAGTTATGTACGAAGATTTGCATTTTTTCTTTATAAAAACAAACTTCACGATTTCCGTAAAAAGTAGTCACTGGCCACCGCCACGCGTGGCTCTCTTAATAAACATCACGCTTTTTTGTTTGAAGGAAAATAAACACTCACCTGGACTAGAGATCCTCCAATTGGCGACCATTCCCGCCGCCACCGGCGACCCCGGCAGCTTCTGGTGATCATCAAGAAATCTCTGGTTCATGGAGTAACAAAGCTCAAGAGCAGGCAAGGTGTTGCAGAGCTCAGGGATTTCATCGTAGCTGAACCCAAACCCAAGATCCAAACACCCCTTTAGCTCATCCAAATCCACCTCAGTCAAGCTCTTTGTCCTCATCAGATTATTATCCTCCTCCTCCCCATCAGCTGCTGCATCTATATAGTAACCTTCAACAGAAACTTGGGTTTTCTGGTTTTTATTCTCATTGTTGGACAATTGAGATGGTGGGTTTTTGTTGTGTTCATCTGAAAATCGAACGATTTCGTGATCTGGTTCTGAACCCTCTTGGCAAAGGATTCCACAACCCCTGGATCTTGTTTTAGATGAGAAACTCCCCATCTCTCCCTCTCTCTCTCTCTCTGTATGTGTGTGTAGAGTGAGGGAGTGAATGGAGTCTATTTTATTAAAGTGAAAAGGTTGACCTCCTCCCTCCTACCCATGGTCCTACAAAATCTGATTCCTATCCTTATCCCTGCAAAATCTGAGATCGTCTCAAGTCCACAATTATAACATGTTTATTGATTTTCACGCTCACTTTTTTGTAACCGCACTTTGTTTTTTTTTTTGTCCTTTTAGATGTCAACTTACAAGATTAACCTTCATATGTGCACTCTTTCATATTTGAAGGAATAATGTTGTAATTCACGTTGCTACATGACAAAAAAGAAAAAGAACAAAAAAGAGTGCATTTGTGAAAAGAAAAAGAGAGAAGATCAATTACCTTACAATATAAACCGTTTATCTAATAAAATTTGCAAAGAAAAGTACATCTAGAAAAATTACTTTATACTTATCAAATATCGGTAGATACGTAACAAGTTGTATTTCGGCATGTAAAATTGACGACAAATACATTTGAAACTCAAATCGTACATGTTACCAGATAAAATATAACTTATCCACGTATCAAATTTTCTTTTTCTAAAGACATATTTTCCTTCGTAAGTTTTCAGATAAACAGTTGAGATGGTAATTATAGACCTGGAAATTAAAATTACAGTGAAACCGGCTCTTTTTTAAAATTCTATCGGGGTTATCGTGATGGCTAACCAAGGAGAACACGCAGGAACTGTTTGGATAACCAGATTGTTTGGCATATTTTTCTAATTTCAGCTAATATTTGGTTTGATTTGGTTTTTGGTGCCATAAACGGGAAGGATCCCATTGGGGAACCCAGTATTAATAGTCGTAGGTCTATTATTTTGGGTTTCGTTGGGATTCTCTCTCACACAAGTATTTTTAATTTTTTTTGACAAGTCTGTCTCTCTAAGTATTGTCCAGTTGCTATATTGGAGATCCGGATTTGCTTACCAGATTGTCCATTTTTTTCGTGTTTCAATTTTTTTTTTTTCCAAGAGAAGGCAGTCAACAAATTGCTCTAGTTTTAGGGCTGTTAAATAGTACATTATTTATTCAAGAAAAAATTATTGGCTGTTTGTGTGACACTGTCACATGGAGATGTAACACTACACAACACCACATATCTATGTTAGGTCCATCACTAAATATATATGAATTCTACAAAGATGTGTGATGTTAAGATTAGGGGTGAGCATGAACCGGATTGGTCTGGTTTTATAGTAATCCAACAACCAAACCACTACTTACGGATTATAAATTTAGATAACCAAACCAATCCATAAAATTCATAAAACCAAACCAATTCAAACCATTCAAAGGCGGTTTGGTTTCGGTTTTAAACCACGGTTCGCTTAAAATTGAGATATTATTACTATAAACTATTTTAAGTACTTAAAATTACATAGATAACTTAAACTAAAAGTTATATTGAAATTAATATATTAAAATCATCAAAACTCACTAACATCAACCAACTAAATAAGAATAGAATAAATTAGAAAATAAGTTACCCAGAAAAAAGAGTAGGAAATCACTCTACTAAGCCCAAATCGTGTATGTTTAGCGTAATGAAATTGTAGGAATAGGAAGTTTAGGAAATTAATATTGGAAGTGAAAGAAAATAATAAGGTGGTGGCCGAGCAAAAAAAAAAAAGGTGGTGGAATAGAGTATTAGATAAGGAAATTAAGTTTATTAAGTATATCTAAACAAATTATATATATATATATATATATCACACGGTTCGGATCGGTTTGGAACCAGAACCATTAACGTAAATCCATAAACCAAACCATTTAACACGGTTTCTATTTTTTTTAAACCGAGACCTAACCACATCATTAAAAACCAAATCAAACTATTCGGTTTGGATTGATTTGGACTGGATTCACGGTTTCATGGTTATTCTGCTCACCCCTAGTTAAGATGTATTGGCCTAGTGGGGGCCACATGGCGGTAACCAAAAATCTTGTAATAATTGCTCGTAATACAATCTCGTAGGCTTGTTTGTTTCTATCTCTCTCCCCATTCATTACTCTCAAGAACATTTCTCAAAATCCAAACCAAACAGGATTACGTTTTCATACAAGAAATTTCTCATTTGATGGGACATTTTCTTTTGAACTTTGATTTGAGTTTTTTTTGGAAAAAAGATTATGAGCATTGAGCAAGTGCAACTCCACCATAAATTTCATATGGACGTCGCTTCTCTTTTAAACTACCTTTCACTAACAAATTCTTGTCAATTCTTACTTTTCAACTATTACTTTTAATCACTTTTTTTCCTAACCACACTATATATTTCTTAAGCTAAAATTCTATTGTTAATTAGCTGTATTTTTGTGAGACAATTATTATGGATTGTGGGCATAGTGATTAAAACGATATATGATACGTATTCTATAATTTGTAACGTTCCCTTTGGAGAACGATACGTATTCCACCATGTATTCTTTTTGTACAAAAATTCTATGATATGACCTTATATCTTATGATTTATACGCGTATCCAAATTCGGAATGTATCCTGCTATTATTTATTGGAAAAAAGTCAGACCTTATTTCAGGAAACAGAACCCCAAATGCATGTATCAAAGCCGTTTAATCTAATTATGGCATCTTTCAAACCATTTGATAGAAATTCAACCTCAATCTAGTGTTTGTATAGAAAAAAGAACCATATTTGGATTGTGTTTTGCTTGACTTTTTTTTCCCTAACAAAAGGAACAGAAAGCCTTAATATAATAGGCCCCAGTTGTAAGCAGTGTTATTAGATGTATCTACTTTTTAATTGTACATTAATTATGATTAATATTGTTGAAGTATAAACTAAATTTAATATTTTTACACAAGAAAATTAAGTGCAAACAAGTTCAATTGATGAAGCTCCAATTGTCAAAACCCTAAATGGAAGATATTATTGAAAAATAATATATAAATATCTAGTTTTTAGAAACTCTAAAATATATATCCTTGAAATATCAAGAGTTTTTTTTTTAATGAAAATTGATCACACGTGTAATTCTAAAAGTACTTCAAAATTTATCTTATATGAAAATATCTTTGTGAGAATTAGTCACGTAATTCTAGAATTAACTCAAAGTTTATCTCGTATGAAAATGTTTTTATACTAGAGATTTCCATGTGGTAGTATATATAGGTATAGATAGGTTCTAGCCATTTTGTACCAAGCAAAAACGAAGTTTGAGTGTAAGTGTAATACAAATACTTTCCTTCCTTACTCTTGTCTTTCATAGTCTTTCTTTTTCAAAAATCTTGTCCAACTAAACAATAGAAATTTCTGCTCTTCTAATTACAAACGAATTTTTAAGATACGCAATACGTTTTTCAATACGATTTATACAATTCAAAAAATGATACACGATATGTATTTCAATTTGAAAACACTCATTGCAGCTTGAAATGATCATTCTTCAATTTTAATTTCCATTTAAGAATTACCTTTTTTTTACTTTGCTTCTTGATTTTGCTTGAAACCTAATTTGGCGTTTGCTTTGAGGATTGTTTTTGTTGACAAAACTACAAGAATAGTTAGTGTTTTGTAATGTGTTAAGATATGACTTTGTCAAATAGGAGTGCCCTATTTAGTTTTCTCGTGGAGATTATTTTGCCCCCTATTTATAGCATATTTGACTTTGGCCGAGATTTTAGCTCACACTCACACGTGAAACGCGCATGCCAATAAATTGTGTAAAATGTCTATGAAAAGATCTTAACACAATGCAATGGAAGAAGAAAGAAAATACATTCAATAGAAGTTGAGTGAGGTTCAAACACGATTCAACATCCCAACCATAAACTTAGGCGCCAAAGATCTACAAACTCTGAACAGGTCCAATATCAACAAAATCAGCATCAGATGGAGTAGGAATAAGATCACTCTGAGTTTGGAGATTCAGATGTGCTTACCAGATAGTCCATGTTTTTCATGTTTTAAATTTTCTTCCAAGAGAAGGCAGTCAACGGATTGCTCTAGTTTTAGGGCTGTTAAACAGTACATCATTTATTCAAGAAAAAATTGTTGGTTGTTTGTGGGACACTGTCACATGGGACTGTAACACTACTCAACACCAAATATTTATGTTAGGTCAATCACTAAATATATGAATTCTACAAAAATGTGTGATGTATATATTGGGGGCCACATGGCGGTAATCGAAAATCTGGGCCACATGGCGGTAATCGAAAATCTTGCAATAATTGCTCCTAATACAATCTTGTAGGCTTGTTTATTTTGGGTTTCAAAACCAAAACGCATAGTCTCGAATAATTTGTTTCTATCTCTCTCCCCATTTATTACTCTCAAAAACCTTTCTCAAAATCCAAAACAAATAGGATCACGTTTTCATATAAGAAATTTCTCATTTGATGGGACATTTTTTTTTTTGAACTTTAATTTGAGTTTTTTTGGAAAAAAGACTATGAGCATTGAGCAAGAGCAACTCCACCATAAATTTCATATGGACGTTGCCTCTCTCTTAAACTACCTTTCACTAACAAATTTTTGTCAATTCTTACTTTTCAACCATTACTTTTAATCCCTTTTTTTTCCTAACCACCCTATATATTTCTTAAGCTAAAATTCTATTGTTAATTAGCTGTATTTTTGTGAGACCATTATTATGGATTGTGGGCATAGTTGTTAAAAACGACATATGATACATATTCTACGATTTGTATCCTCCCCAAGAACGATACGTATTTCACCATATATTTTAGGTTCAATTCTCCTTGTAAGCAACTATTGGGGCTACCGGCCATCTCACCCCACGAGTAAGCGTGTGAAACGGCTGTGGTAGAGACTGAAAGGGATTAGTCCGAAGTGCACGGAAAAAAAAAGGAAGGGTATTTGGTTCTTCAGATATTGGGGTGCCCTTAATATGATGTATATACAGACATATTGATATATGTGTACAATAATTGAGTGTCCACTATTGTAGGATTCATAGACCTTCTTGACATCAGAAATCATGTGGTCCTCTGGTGCTCAATGTTCAAAGAAAATATCAACTTGTTGAGGTTTAATTGAGTAAATTTTCCAACCAAATCATGAACCCTGGTAATTCTAATCAAATTCCAACATTCACAAACTCTTGCAAGGAACTGTCTACCAGCTCACCTTTGCATTTGTGGGGGCGCCAGCTAGTCAGAAGAGAGAGTTCAAAAGTTTTACATCTTTTATTGGAATTTAGTATTCCCTTCTTTTAAGAGAAAAATAATAATTAAGGGTGTTTATACGAGTGCATCTTAATTAATCCTTTGGAGATCAATCCTAACTATTGGCATGTATTTATCTATCTATAGATTAAAATGTGTAATTATGGAAAGATCAAGCTAATTGTATCGAGCACGTGTGGCTTAATCTGTGAGAAGTATAATAATCTCGTGATCTCTTCCTATCTTCTTCTTCTTTTTTTTATTTTTTTGAGAAAATGAACATGTATGAATTTTTGAAACCGGGATGTTCGAAAGTGGAACCCAAACAGGAATCTTCTTCATGTGGGACTAATCGTTTTGGTTTACCATGTATTGAAATTATTGGAGCTACAATTATTAGATTTGATTATGCAATTATGATTTGTAATGTACGACTTCAAAACAGATCTACAAATAACTAGCATGATCATCTGAACGGTGCCCGTGATAGCTCTCACATTCTGGACATCACGGTCTGGAATTCCTTTCCCAATGGCACCTTTAATTTTCCTCCAAATCTGCTTGGCTTCTCACTAGAAACTTTGCCTGCACTCCCCCTTTTGATAATTGGACTTGGGTTTGGAAAATTAAAGCTAATCTCAGAATCAGGAATTTTTTTTGGCTTGCTGCCCAAAATAGTCTCGAAACAAAGAACCTTCTCTTCACGCGAAATATTTCCCAAAATGATCTTTGCGAAATTTGTAATGTTGACAGTGAAAACGCAACTCATGTCCTTCGGGATTGTCATATGGCCTCCAGTGTCTGGGAAGGTGTTCGTATTCCTAGCAGTGCTCTCCCTTTTTTCTCCTCTCCTCTCCTCTCCCCATTTGGCTAAAGCTGAACTGTGAAACTAAAATCATTCACTGATCGGGAATTCCGTGGCGTGTTGTTTTCCCTTTTACCTGTTGGAACATTTGGCTCCTCAGAAACAAAACCCTCTTTCAAAATGAACCAAATTAGGCCAGAGAACACTTTGAATCCACCATTGCTTCTTCAATTGCTCTAGTAATTGAATGGAATCATATTGCAATTCTAGCCTTGGAATCTCGAAATAGAGTTACTGTACTTGTGATATGGTGCCCTCCCGGCACGTCTTTCTTTATACTGAATACAGATGGTGCATGCAAGAAGGATCAGGACCTTACACAAACCAAAGGAGATGGTTTAATCAGAGATGGCAAAGGAAGCTGGATAGTTGGCTTCCACAGAACTATTTGCCAAATGACAGCTTTGGAAACAGAGTTGTGGGCTCTTAGGGAAGGACTACAACTTGCTTACAACAACCAACTTGTTCCCCTCTGTGTGGAAATGGATGCAATGGCAGTCATTCAACTAGTTATGGGTCCAAATCAACCCCGACACATTCTAAATAATCTCTTACATGATTGCAGATATTTGATGAGACAGCTGGGAGTGGAGAAGATTGACCACATCTACCGCGAAGGAAACAAATGTGCCAACTTAATAGCTAATATATCGTTTGATGATGCTCTAGATTTTCATGTTCTAGATGTTGCTTAGGTGTGTATTAATTCGTAACTTTGCGAAGACACAAATGGGATGGAATACCCTAGACTCTTGTAGGCCTCTTAATTTATCTCCTGGACCTCAATCTAACGTGCAACTATTTTTAGACCGTAGCCTCGTTGGACATCAACCAGACAACCACATACAAAGTCGATATGCTGATAGGATACTTGATCAGAAGACAACTATGCATTATTCTTACCAAGATATCAAGTTGATCAATCGGGATTATAATTTATGAGCACTGACAGGCTGTTTGTTAATTTTCAGGGAAAAGAATTTGAAGCAAAGGTCACAAGACTTGTTGAGCTAGGGTTTGGAAGAGAGGCAGTAATACAAGCTCTATATTTTTTTGATGGCAATGAAGATCAAGCAGCAGGGTATCTTTTTGGGGGGCTGAAAATGAATTTAGCTGAGTTTCTGGGACCAAAGTTGATTTCCACAGCTTAAGTTATCACAAGAGATGAAAAATGTTTGAATGTGACAGTGATGCTTACAAAGTGGGATGTATTTGAATGTGCATTAAAATTGAGGATATATAGCACGTTTCTTTGGATTTCTTGTTCTTCATTTTTCTTTTCTGCCCAGATTTACGTGAGAGATTGCTAGAGGATTAAAACAAGCCTTGTTTGTTCACCTTCTTCCTGGGATGGTAACATTCAAAATCAATAGTCAGCCACGATTCAGTATTAATAGACATTGAGCATCAAATTGAAATGACAAACCATCAAGCGAATTTAAAGCCGCACATGAGCCTTGTGATTGTAACGCCTCAGTTTTCCGATGTGTCATCATGTTACCTTTAAAACAATAATACACAGTGATTTTCAGATGATTTCCGCACATTTTTTGGGTAAAGATCATCGTAGGTACATTTGAGATATAAGGAGAAGTTGAGAATCAAGGATCACTACAAACTCGTTCCAAAGCTGGGCAGTATATTTCCAGCCACGTTCATGTGCTGCTCAGTGAATTTGCAGCAATCTTCCCTATGCCCGTCCAATCAATGTTCTATGTTAATTTTCGAATCAGAATCACACCATACTAAAAGGAGAAAAGGTGCCGAGAGAGATTTAAGGGGAAAGATTGTCTTCACTCCCCAGTATATCCACCATCTAAGCATTTCAGATCGATATTTTGGGGCTTTAGCATGTTGAAAAACCTATTGGAGTAGCACTGTACAGAATTGTACAAACAAAATTTAAACCAGAGACCACCCATTTCAAATCATGATATTAACTTCAAGCTACAAGTTCTGAAAATACTGCACGCCATCACCCAATTCGACAAGCATGGTTCAAATGCCAAAACCTGCCTGAATACAATGATTACCAAAATTTGCACCCAGAGCCAACTTGACTGTTTTGATGCATGTAGGAAGCAGAAATCAAATCAAGTACATGTCTCTGGCGACTACAGTAGTACAGCAAATATGAAATGTAAAATCAGGGACGAAGCCCCAAACAATGGCGAATATGAAGATCAAAACCTTTCAGCCAATCTGGCAGTAACTGCTCTTAGTTTTGAATACACCTTCCCAGCTGGAGACCCTAAAATAAGGCTACAGAGAGAATCTCTTGCAATTTTGATGTTTGCAAAAGACCCCAATATATGAATCTTGGTGTCTGCAATCACAATCCGAGTCTTTGTAGAGTTCTCAATGGCAAACTTAGTTTTCCCTGCTTTCCCGGATAGCCTACCAATAGCACGAGATAAGTGCTCACCTCGAAGGGTTTTTACGTCCTTGATCTCAAAGGATTCAACATAAAGTTCATCCATACGCAAAAGGGCGATAGCATCTACCACATCAAACCCAAGCATGAATGCATGGACAAAATCTGCACACTTTTGGAGGTTACTAATATCAGGTGTCTCTTGCCTGGTTTTCAATTCAACCTTGCGAGCCTTGAGATTCATGCGGATGTCAATCTTCATTTGCTCATATATTGGACTATAAATTTCCATCCATACTTTCTTTAGGGGCGTATACCGATGTGGTGGAACTGAAACCTTCCGAAATTGAACTTTACCTTCAGATATCTCATGCGCTTTCAAAGGCTTAAAGCTTGGCTTTGATGGAAAGGCTGCAGGCTTTGGTTCAGGAAGAACTTTTTCAACCTCCATGGAAGTGGTGCCTTCATTGGCTTCCATGGTGTGATCTCTGGAGTACAGCTCTAGAAGCAGCAAAACAAACAGGAAACAGATGTAGATGAGATTTAAGCCAAATATTTAGATAAACAAGTCAAATAAGGTGCATGTAAGTGTATTCATGTCCAATTCATTGAAGAAAGAGATTATCGAAACGAAAAATGAGAACTTTTTTAAATCACTATCAGGAGATACATCTTGGAGGTGCTATACAACTCGGCTAGTCACTGACCTAGGCAAATTTCCTGCTACATAGAACATGCATCAGAGGAAAGAAAAACACAAGATTGTGACATGTAAATATGAGGTGAAGGTCAGTCAATGTGAAAAAAAATTTCAAAATTGTTTTCTAAATCATTAAGATACACGCCAGACATGTATTCACATGTTTTGAAAACTATTGCAAGCAAAGACACAAAAACACCGAACAAAACACGAACCAAACCGGCCCTTGCAGGTATTTGAACACTCAAAATACGACCACAATACCGAGGAGACAAATTAGCAACCGGAGGAAGTTCCTGGGGAATCTTGCTACCAAACATAGAAACTTACCGTTCTTATGAGTTTGTCCACTAGATAAATCCCTTTGCCCTTTGTTTTGCACAGTAAGTCATAGGTACTGTTATCTGCAGTTATGCCAGTTCACTTGCTTGTGATTAATAATCCAATACTTCTGTACTTCAAAGTGAGCCTTTTAATTTCAAATGCAGCCTAGAGAGTTGAGAGCATTTTTGTTATTTTGTCTGCTTATAATCCTCGAGGTTTAAGTTAGGAAGTGTCATTGTTTCACATAATCCTACGGAAAAGACATTTTGTTTCACTATGACTTACGATTGAATATAAACTATCTGGTATTAGGTGCTTAAGAACTGAGAATCAACACAATAGTAGAAGAAATAATTCAGCAGATGATAGTGCAGAAGTTTGGGGTAAGTTATTAATTAACTGGTCTTGCTAAGGGAAATCAAGATTGATGGGTCCAAGAGTAAAACCATCGTTAAAAATCAAAGACATTTCATGGTTATTGGTGACACTATACTAGGAGAGGTGGAATTGAGATTGGGGTTGGGAGCGAACTGGGTTACATGTGTGGCGACGAAATCAGGGCTTTCGATCAGATCTTACCAGTTCTTGCACATGGATTTGTTAAGGTTTTTGGTGAGTCTTGGGAAGGAGCCGGGATTTGAGTTTGGATTCTTGCTACAGATGAGACAAAAGCAATGGTTAAAATACCAACTGCAATAAAATGGAGCAAAACATGGCAGAATTCTATCAGTCACACTAGTTACCGATCAAAACAAGGAGCCCAAGGCTCATAGCAAGGTCACAGGGAAAAAAAAGTATCTTGCAAAGATCTATTCAGGAAAAGGTGCATAGTTTCATGAGAACGAGTAATAATACAAATCGAACAGGATAGTCAATTAAAAGAGAATCCATCGATCAAAGCAACAAAAATTCAAGAGTTACACATAGTTCCATTGAACTCGATAACAAATCAAATTTAGAAGAAGCACAAAACTACTACCAGGTACAAGCAAAAACAGATAGATCGGAGCAGAAATAGTTGAAGCAATTATATAAATTCGCACACATAGACACACAAACTCATGTGCACGTAAAGGGCGAGAAGAGATGAGGCTTACGAGAGCTAGAGAAGGCGGCGAGGCGAGAGATAGAGGGCTCTCAGTGATACGTTAAACTGAGAGACAGAGAGAGAGAAAACATGAGGTCGCAAAACCCTAATGTATACGGTTAGGTTTTTGCTCCTCTACGGGAACTGTTTGTACTGTTGCGTGTGACGGCCAGGTGTATTGAAGTGGAATAATAGGGTTGCAAATAAGCCGAGTCAAAATTTGTTGAGCTCGAGTTCGGCACGTTTGCTAAGCAAGTTAAAAATTTGAGCTCAAATTGAACCCAAGGCTTAACTGGTTGAGTTTAGTGATTTACAAAACAAGTCTCTTTAATCGAGTCGAGCATCCCTTGAGGCCTTAACAAACCATGTTTTTTGGACAATACTACTCACATAACGATCCAAACACAACAACTAACACAACCTCACACATACACGTGGGGCCCGCACATAGTAGTGTGTGTGGAGCCCACATGTATGTGAGAGGTTGTGTAAGTTGTTGTGTGAGTATCATTTTTGATGTTTTTTTTTGGATTATAGAAAACTCAAGCTTGAACTTAGCTCATTTAGTAAATGGGCCGATCCGAGCCAAGCTCACAAGCTGCTCGATTCATTTACATGCACAAACTTTCTTAAAAAATAAGCAGCTTATTTTAAATTTTCAAAGTAAAAAATAATGAAAATGAAAATATTTTTTCAATTTTTTTGCACTATTCAAAAGATCTCAATGAGATCAAACAAAATCCATATTGTTAGAAAAATTATTTGCGTAAACACATTATTTTTGACCTTGAAATTGCGTTCTTAAAAAATAAGTACTCCCTCCGCCCCTTATTTAGTCATGTCTTCCATTTTGGGTTATTTCTTAATAAGTATCTATTTTGTAGAGTTAGTGGGTAAAAGTTAATGCATTGTCTATTTTGTTCCTAAAAGTATATTCCATTTTAAAAAATTAGTGAGTAAAAGTGTAATGATGATGGGTAGGTAGGAAAAGTGTAGGAAAAAATTGATGTGAAAAGTATAATAATAATGTTTTTTTAATATGTTAGAGTTACGAAACAAGACACTTAAAAATGGACGGAGGGAGTACTTATTTTGGATTCTAAAACGGGCTGGAATAACATTGAGTGGGGATTAGCATATTCGAGGAGAGTCTGCTGCTGCATTTTAAAAATGGGTGTTAGCGGTTGACTCTGTAGATCACGAATTTGTTTTGATTGAATGAAAATCCCAACATGTGAAATCTTTTTTCTTTACGTTTTGTAGGATTACAAACCAAGTTTGATAAACGAACCAAACTGTTTAAATTCAAGTTTGTGTTCGTTTGTTAGAATTAAGCTCAAACGAGCTATTGTTCGTCTTATTCGACTTATAAGTTTAAAATATTCAGACTACTCAAAAATTGATTCGTACATAATTGATAAGTTTTCAAACTTAGCTTGAACAACGAAATTGCATAGTTAGCACTTGAACTTCCCTTTAGGAATGCATTTAGTTTTCGATGATGTTAGAATCATTTGCCCAGCATAAAACATCTGAAACAGTCTCTGAGAAGTACACATTTTCGCCAGAATGCCAAACCCTAGTCCAGAAAAAACAGAACTAACAAAGTTACACTGACCTAATTTCCGATCGCATAAGAGCGTGTTCTTCCATCAACTGATTATATACAATAACTGGTACAACTGGCATTGAAATATATTCAACGCCGGCAATTATTCCATTTCGTTTCCGATCGAAAAAACATACCGGAAACGAACCAACATAAGTAATGACTCTAAATAGTAAATACCTTGATTCCCAAAATTAAAAGCACACACACTTTATTTAATTATTAAACTGCATTAAAATTTATAAAAAAAAAAAAAAACACTTAGATGTACCTAAGAAAGAAAGTCTTGGTAATTAATCTTCAGGACTCCCTCCCATCAAGCAGGCCTTGGCTAGCATATCCAACTCCCCAAGCCCTCACCTTCCATATCCTCTCCACTTCCTCAAAGGTCAAGCCTTTGGTCTCCGGCACATACGCCGCCACGAAGACAAATGCAAGAACTGCCACACACGCCAGTATCAAGAAAGTAGCACCGGTACCCGCAGCTTCGGCAATAGAGAGAAAACTCTGGGCCACAATGAGATTCGAAACCCAGTTCACGGTTGCTGACATTCCGCCACAAAGGCCACGATAAGACTCCGGGTATATTTCTGAGTTCACGGTCCAAGGAACTGGTCCCATTCCGGGTGCAAAGAAAGCAATGTAAAGGGCCAACCCTAAAACCGCCAACCACCCATAGAGCCCATTTGAAGAGGTAATGGAAGATTCTAGGAAGAATGCTACAGATAGGAGGATAAGGGAGATGATAACGCCGAATAAGCTACTGAGCGCTAATTTTCGACGTCCAAAGTGGTCGATAAGGTAAATTCCAACGATGGTTCCAGCAGCATTCATTGCAGCGATAATGAGTGATAAGAGAAGTGCTAGCTGGTTTGAACTGAACCCTGCCATTTGAACGATTGTTGGGCTGTAGTACATGACCGTGTTAATGCCTGTGAACTGCTGAAACGCCTGCAAATTTGCAAGACCAAATGAGTAGAGCATTTCATAGGAAAAAGCGGTGAAGGAATAAATAAACACAATTAGGTTGTTGTTCCCAGACTATCGAGAAATCATACAAGGATGCACCAAATTACCCAGTAACAATGTGCCCAATCTTGTTCTTAAGTTTTATGCAACAATTCCTTTTTCAAAGTCGAACATTAATTGCATATTGGCATAATGCAGCAACAACTATGCTAGCAAGGAAGAGTTATGTAATCTAACTAAGAGCACTTCCGGGAAAGTGGTAAAGAAAAAGAGCATAGTACGTGAAGAAACTGTTGCGTGTGATTAACTGAGAATATACGCCCTCAAATGAAGCTTGTGAATATGGTAATTCCCAACATTAGGTTCTACATGTTCCTAACTGATAAGTAAAAAGCAAATCATTAGAGAAAAGCTGCCACTGTTTGAAACAAATCTGTTATGATAACAGCAAAAGTAGGTTAAACCATGTTGGGCTATTGCCCCATCAATGGGTCACCGGACTTAACTCTGACCATATTTAGCTGCAGTGAATATCTTTGGACCAAATCCACACCCTTACATGTGACTAATAAACTTTTACTGACCAATTACTTTTGATGACATGGAGTGTAATGCAAATGAAACATTTTAAGCTGCCCACAACCCACAAGAATGCAGCCTCCCAAAACTCGCAATGAAACTTCATCCATTTTGAAGAAGGTTGAGGTATAAACTGGGTTGGGCCGACACGGCACATTTACAAGTAGGCACAGCACAGTATGGGTCGGCATGGCACGACATATACACTTGAGTGGGCCACGTTGGGTCGTCATTTGGGGCACACGACACGGCATGAGCATGAATGTGTCATTTCTCTTCACGTACTTATGGGACTGGCCTATAAATTTAACTTCATAAAAATGAAATTTATTCTTTCGAGACTTTAGTTTTGAACCATTGATTCTTTTACTTCATTGGATCACAAGTGTATAATTCAAGATGCACCAAAAAAAAAAAAAAATTTGATGAATTTTTTTTTTCAAAACCATGGTAAAATAAAAGAAACTATGTGTATTTCATATTTGTAATGATATAGTTATAGCTGTTTGGCAATTATTTGTTACAGCTCTCAAAAAATTAAAAAGGCCATTTTTTTTTTACTTGTATTTTTACCTTTACACGAGCATGACATGACTCGTGGTGTGCCCATTGGCCAGGATGGGCCTAGAGTATTCGAACATGACACGGCATGGGACAATTTATAAATTGGCCTAGGCAGGGAAGTAAATGCGCCAGGCTGTTATGACATGGCCAATTTGAAGCCTCTAGGAGAGGCAAGCTTTCGCAGCTTTCTCTTCTTGGAACTCCAAGCCAAAGCAAATGTAACTTTTAGTCTACGTTCAAATATTCCTAACCCCAGAACTTAATTTAAGCCCTTATGCAAAAATTGAAGGGGTTAACTATTAATCAATACAAAAGGCTACACAGCTATTTTTCTCTAGCCACCAAAAATTGCTGACACATTATTGATGATATATTTCCTACTTGGAAGAGACTAGGGAATTTTGAAACCACACCACAAACTCTATTGGTTAATTGCAACAGCACTTCAGTTAACAGAAAAGAAAGCATCTCAATTAAGGTGGGACAAACTTGCCCACTCTTAATTGCACCAGAATATGAAAGTAAATTTTCTGCAAAGCATCAACCTTACCTGAAGTCCAGCTCCAGCCAGGAACGCAAGTCTGATTTCTTTCTTTTTAAAGACATCCCAGTAACTGACAGAAGTCTTTCTCTGGCATTCTTCCTCTAATGCAGCAGAAAGCTGATCTATCTCCTCCACCAACCGATAAGGATCGTAAATTTTAGAAAGAACGACAATGGCTTCTGATTTATCTTTCTGCATGTTAACACAAATAGATCTTCAAAATGCCATTTAAGAGGGGGAAAACAGTTGGAGAAAGAACTGCGTGGAAGATGAAGTTCTTAGAAAAGTGAAGTACTTCGTACCTTCATGTAAAGCCAACGTGGGGATTCTGGCAAAAATAGCATAAGGGAAAACTGAACCACAGCAGGCACAGCAGAAACTCCAAGCATCCATCGCCATGTCCCTGAAACCTGCTCAATCATTGACATGGCATAAAGACTTCAACACACAAGCTAAGGAAAATAGCAAATGAGTAAAAACAAAGCTTCCATGCCTCCTAAAGACAGAAAAGAGAGAAGATGAAGTAACGCATCATTGGAAAATCGCAAATGAGTAAAAACAAAGCTTTCATGCCTCCTAAAGAAAGAAAAGAAAGAAGATGAAGTAACGGATCATTTGGAAAACAAAAAGATGAAAGGAGGTGTCAAGTTTGCAAGCAGACCCTTCCGACACATGGCTACAACTCGTTTTACAACTCCAACATATAACTATAGCTCTATTTCCCCACTTTCCCACAAGTATTTGGTACAACCGAATAGCTTATGTGCGCATTGTTTGAGCTTTTCCTCCTCGGTTGATTATCACGTAAACTGGGGCAGCATTTCCGCTTATTGTCCATTGGTTTTGAGTTGGATTCTCTAAAACGGGTCATTTTTTTGGTTTTACAATAAAGATGCGCATTCTTGACAATGGATACAAAATCGAGTTTTCCTAGTTACAAAAGGAGAGAGCATATAATCTTCATCAAAATTATTAATTAAGTTCCACTCCTTTACCTGGCCTTCTAGTAAACTGGTAATTCGACTTGCTTTACCAGACTCTGACAAAATTTGAATGTCCTAGGGGAATGAGGCCACCACATACACCAGAAATCCAAATTAACCTGTATTTTAGCCTCCCAAGTCTCTCCCTCTTCCCTCCAAACCATACCCCCAGGCGAGAAAAGAAGGGGAGAATACGAATTACATCCAAGGCAACTTCCGAGTTGGCTAGTCTACCGGGTTCCAGCCATATTGTGGAGTGAAGAACGAATTCACTCGAAGCCTCTTCCCACCATAAAAAAGTCTAACACAACTCTGAAGTTGAAGGAAAGAAACCAGGTGTAAAAGCATACAAAAAGTTGCAACCATCAGCTAATTTGCACTTACAGCTAATTGATGACAGTGACATAAGTAAAATGCACCACCATCAGCCAATTTATAAATCACGCTCATTAATGAAAGTTAAACTAGAAAACAACCAGTTTGAATGGACAATCCTTTATCACCTCAAATGGCAGCTTCAAAATAATGCACCAAACTCCAATTTTTTCAAGATTGCCACATTAAACCACTTTAAAAACACTTTTTAAATTACTAATCCCTTTGAAAGTATCTTTTAGTTCACTTCATTTATCTTGACAAGAGAGTGTTCACATTTGGAATCCTCATAGCTCGCTTTGGAAGTTTAAATATGTTAAACCCTACAACTTAATGTATATTGCATTCATATGTGACGTTCTAAATGCAAAACTGAGACCGGTAGGCGGTAAACAATGACAGCAAAAGTACTTGCTCAAATCTTTTGCCATTTAGAAACAAGAAGGAGGTGGTATGTTTACTTGAGCAAAAAATAAACCACATGCAGTCAACAACCAGATATGTACGGTACAACAAAAATAGGCAGGAAAGGAAAGAACAGTTTCCTCCACTGGTGTTTCTCATTCCCAAAATAAATAATGCAAGCCCCAAATTCTATCTCGATGCTGCCTCCTCAAAACTGCACAAGGGAACACCTTCATGCCAAGAAAGCATTTCATGAACAAAAGACAAAGTTCTCCTGCACTATTGCAAATGAAAATTAATATGCCTTACTCGAAACCATATTGAAAATATGTCATTTAAGTCACAAAGAAAAGGCGTACACTCCGCAGTTCCTGATTCGTGGGGTAACAATAGGAAGAATCAAGTCCTACATCCATTGTCATTCACAATAACTACAAAGAAAGCAAACCTGGTTTGACGAGGAGACTGTAAGGCCCACATGTACTAGCAGTTAGCACAGAAAGCAGTTGAAATTAGTAGCCTCGCCAATTATTCAAAACTTTCTAATACCCCAACTAAAACCCAGCTAGTCCAATTTTACCAGCACCAAAGTGGTGGTACTCCAGAAATTCAATTATAAGACACGGCAATAGTTCAATGTCCTCTTAGTTTGAAGAAAAGAACATAATAAATGGGGGAAGGACTGCTGCAAACGAAAAAGGAGGATAAAAACAAGCTCCTCAGATCTCCATCCTCTATAAGAATTCTAATTACCATGGCGTCAAACAAAGGCTAGCAAGAATGGCACGAGCGGTTTTAGAGAACCCATTTGGAGTCCACTCTGAAAAGCTAACAAAACTACAAGCCAGATATCGAGAAAGTTAACTTCAACACAAATCTAATCTGGTACTCTGGAAAGAGTAAAGGCCCTGCTAACAACCACCGAATGGGCTGTCGATAACAATATTAATAAACACTTAATGCCCAAAAAGTTTGATTTGCAATGCACATTACACAAATTTTATTACATGTTCACAAAATCTTTGTAGATAGCAATGCAATTTTTAAAACATTACCCGCCGCCCTAAGGGCAAAAGCTGAGCATTTTCCAAAAACATAGCAGTTGCAGCAGCAGCAGTCGAATCTGATGGAGATTTGGTATCATGTTTCATCTTGGATAAACAATATACTGATTTGAGTATGGGAAAGTGAGTGAAACAAAAACCAATAACAATCTGACCTCAGTGAAAGCAAGGTTGATGAGGTATGAAAGAAATTGTCCACCAGTAATCATAAGCACATTAGTGCTGACAAGACCTCCTCTTATTTCAGATGGTGATGCCTCTGCAATATACACAGGAGCAGTAACAGAAGCCACACCCACACCCAATCCAACCAACAGCCGTCCGAATATAAGGACATATGGATCCGGTGCAGCGGCCATGACAACAGAGCCAGTTGCAAAGACAACATCTGCAAGAAGAGTCGCTTTCTTGCGTCCATAAGCGTCATTTATCCACCCACCTGCTGCAGCTCCAAAAATTGCCCCAACCAAAGCCATGCTAACAATAGTCTCCTGCAATATCCAGATCAAAAAGTTTCTTATGAAAAAAGTTCACAACTACGTGACATTTCTCAATGTCAGGAGGAAATAGACTAGGTGGAGTAAAATATGTCGAGGAAAATATGTCTCAACTATGAAGCTTCCAAATACTGACTAAACACAAAAGATTCATTCTATGTAAGGAATAATGGTTCTTCGTAAATCAAGAATAAATTTTTCAAAAAAGTTTTTGTTTCCTCGGAGACCGAAGTAAAACGTTATTGAATTTCCAAATTCCAATGTTCCCACCGAAAATCCTACAAAGCATTGAGTTGTTTCGACACCTGAAAGAAATAACCAGCAATGAAATTTCCATACTTTCCCAAATACTTTGACTTCTCCACAATGTTCCGGCTGTGTTTTCGAAATGTTTCGGAAACGCTTCCAAAATGTGCTTTTCCTAGCTAAATAAAATGAAATCTTGATCTTTTTCACTGGTATATTACTGCTACAAAGAACACAAACGTGTAATCAAACCAGAATATCTCCCTCGAACACTAAACACAAAACCCTTACCACTACTGATGCCCGAACCTCCCACCGGTAATATGCCAACATTACCACAAATAAATCTTCTTACAATTCACACTTGATGACAACTCCCTAAGTCTATCTTTCCAGAAAGCTATGAAGATTTGATTTTTCTGCATCACATAAAAGAGCCAATGGGCCTGTGCTTGTACCTGTAAGAAACTACTTTCATTAACTGCCTCAAAGTCATCTTTGATATAAAGAAGGGCTCCGGATATTACTCCTGCAATCAAATTAAACAGCATACAGCATCTCAAATGGGGGTCAGAGCATGAGACAAGGTAATTGAGAAACGCAAATTGAAGTAACATGGAGACATATCCAACCACACCCAACTTCCCATCAATGCCAACGGAATTCTCAAATAGACCTCCCAAAAGGTAATGGAGGTGTGCAAAGGTTTCCTCCGTTACTAATCAAAGTGCACCACAATCTAGCTTTTATGTTATTACACGGCACAAACATAGTTGTTGTTAGACAAAATTAAGATTCAAACACAATCAAGAAATTCCATACAAGAGTGAACGATTAATAATCTATTAAGGGACTCTGAAAGCAAGTCTACAGAAGAACGTGGACTGCTTGAACAAAAAATTAGGATCTCTTTGATAAATCCCAAAGACAAAGTGTAGATACCCGTTGCAGTTTACCCACAAGGTTGGGCTTTTTCACAAGTTTATCATTTTGCCTCCATCATTTGAAACACACGTTGCAGCATGTCAGATTGGCGATACCCATTGCAGCACATCAATTCAGAAGTGCCCAATGCGGATTCAGACCGGGAAGTATTAGGCATTCCTTTCCTCCTAACGAAATGTTCTCCCTTGCTTATTCAACATAAGACATTTTTATTTATTTCAATTTAATTTTCAAATACAAGTAATTATGTCATAATTAGGTGAGAAAAGTAGGAACACGTAAAAGCAATGGAGAACAGGATCATGCTCGAAACTGAAAGACAAAACGTCTAATTGGTAAACTAATTACGCGGCTGCCAGATAGTAGATGTGGAGGCCAGACCAACACCAACATAACTTGTGGTCACCTTCTGTAGAAACGGCAGCGAGTCCTTTACACCAGCTAAATACGATTATTAAAAGATGAACAAAACAGGGACTCGCCGGGCCTAGTAGAGGATAGGTTGATTCGAGGGATTAGCCGAGGTGCGCATGTTAGTTAGCCGGACAGCTTGAGTTATGACCCGGACATCATGAGTTATGAATAATAATTTCTTACAATTACTATAATTTTAGTAACAATAAACAAGTCCACGATCCCATACATGGAAAGTGACAAACTAAATTGTCAAATCGCTTTTCCACCGTATCTCCTAAAACCAATTGGTGTTAGAGAGGGCTTCAATTAAGTCATTTATGGCATTCGACATCGTAACCGCAAGTATGTTTTTAGAGCGATCGCAAGGATGGCATTGTGTAACCAAATCCAATGGGGCACCCGGGCCCAACATAAATCAAAAAAAGCAACCAATGAACATTTAACAGCAGAAATTGACCAACTTCTTGACCACCAAAAACCACCAATAAAAGAAATTGCAAGAACATCACGAGAGGCTACATATATGCAAAAGAAATTAGTAGTACCAGAACTGTGATAACAAGTCTATGAATACCTGTGTCATAACCAAAAAGAAGTCCACCAATGCCAGCAACCGCAGTCAAACCCAGCACATATCCGTTGCTGAAATACGTGATTTTCCTTCTCTCCGCTTCTAAGTACCCTGAACTCCCTGGTAACGACTCGATTGTCATCTTCAGATCAGTCTTTAACACCACACAAAAAGACTCTGAAATTCACACAGAAAATTTGGCCATTTTTTGTGTAAATGCAAGCCCTATAAACCCAACAAATCTGTACTTAATATATACCAAACCCAGAAAATGTTTCAAAGACGTGAGTACACAAAGGCCTTCTTTTTCTTCTTCTTTGATCACAGTACACAGAGACCCAGAACCCAGAAAAATCTGAAGAAGTTGCTGTGCAATTTGAAGGACGGTAATGATCTCAAGACCGTAAGAAGCAAGAAAATTCAAAGCTGACCAGGGTTCAAGGCCACACGGCACACAGGCCAAGAGAAACCCCTATCAAGAAAGAGAGGAATTCACAGCCAATAATGGAAACCCATAATTTTCAAACACGAATTTCTCGGTTGTCTTGTAAGGAAAAAGTTTGTTATTGGGTGCTGGATTTTCTCCCCCGAAAAAGGGATGATTTTGCTGAGGAAATTTGGTTTGCGTATGGATATGAATTCGCTTTCTTTTCTCTCTCTCTTGAGAAAAAAAACACGTGAAAAATATTAGGGAAAATGTCAAAAAAGCCCCTGAACTTTTTGATAATTTGCAAAAAAGCACCTGAACTTTCACTATTAACAAAAAACACCTGAACTTTTCTGACAATTTGCAAAAAAACACATAAACTTAGCATTCCGTTAACAATTAGACCTCTGCAGTCCAATTTTGTCAATTTGTAACGGATGGAGCTAACGGAAGGCGTTAACTTTTTATTTTTTTTACTTTTTACATTCAAAAATTACTTTTTACTCTTTCTTTTTTTATTGTTAAATATATATGTGCAATAAAGTTCTTTTTTTTCTTATTATTTATCGAAAATTACTTTAAACTTATTTTTTATTTTCAAATTTTACTTTCCCCCCCCCCCCCCCGCACCCCCTTTTTTTCCTTATTAGAAACCCAAAATTCTTCTATCAGTTGGTTGTGGGGTTAACTTTGACCAGTTTGGAAAAACCCAAAATTCCTCTATTAGTTGGTTGTGGGGTTAAATTTGAAAGTAACAAAAAAAAAAAAAAACGGGGCGGGGCGGGGCGGGGTGCGGGGAAGCAGGGGGGTGTTAAAATAATTTTCCTAAATAGTTAAACAAATGGGGGTGAATAATTTTTGGAAAAGAGTAAGG
>BPLS01000689.1:257714-318575 GCA_019656275.1 Rhododendron kiyosumense | reverse complement strand
CAACTACCATCACGCCTCTTCGCGACAACAATTACCGCCATGCTACCAATTGCCACCACCACCATTACCACCACTTCTCTACCATCACGAGTACAAACAGATTACATTCATTAATAACTCTAAAAGAGAACAATCATAAATAAATTTAAGCTAAATTCCTCTGTCTTCAAATCAATACAGTTATTTTAATTCAGCTTCACAAATTTAGAATTCATTATTTAATTTCTTAGGTTCAGTTTTATCAAACAGCACATTAGTTTTCATAAAAAACCCAAATTGACGTCTTCTTTTTTTTTGGTTTTATTCAAAAAAAATTCACGCTTGTTATTTGTGTCAAATTTGTGGGTTATTAGTTCGTCTTGTTGAAAGAAATCAAAAAAATAAAAAATATAACCAAATTATGATGCTTAATTTAAAAATTATGACGAAAAGTTGAAAGAAGAATTCTTTTTTTTTTTTTACACGAGAAAAAAAAAAGACTCCTACTTTGAAAAGGAAAAAACTAGAGCATCGGTGAAATTTGCCCACTCTTATTTTTTTTAGGTTTGGACTCTACCACTTCTCCTTTACGACACCGTCTTTCCATCTACAATTCCTCTCTCAATTGAACACCACCACACAGCCTTATATAAATAACATTATTTCACCGAAGGAGAAAAGCAATTTTAGGGTTTTGGTTTTTGGGCCTCTCTATTGATGGTTTCGGACGACGACATGCACGATGCGAACGATGACGACTACTACTACAGCGGCGACGACGACTACTGCAGCGGTGACACGGCCGAGTACAGCGACCAAGACGACGGTGGTGATGACGATGGGGATTACGGGTTCGATCACATCGAAGACTCGGATGAGAGCAACCGCCAACCAAATTATATTGCCTTGAAAGAAGAGGATATACGCCAGCATCAAGAGAATGAAATCACAACACTTTCAACAGTCCTTTCCGTATCGAGAGCAGATGCGAGTATTCTACTCCGTCACCATCGTTGGAGTGTTATTAATGTGCATGAGGTATGGTATGCGGATGAAGATGGAGTCCGTAAGGCCGTCGGCTTGTTGGAAAGTCCAGTTGTCGAATTTCCGAATGCTCAAGAACTGACGTGTGGAATTTGTTTTGAATCCTCTCCTCTTGATGGGATCAGCTCGGCTGCGTGTGGTCATCCTTTCTGTGACGAATGCTGGAGAGGTTACATGAGCACATCCATCAATGGTGGCCCTGGATGTTTGATGTTGAGATGCCCCGATCCATCTTGCGGTGCTGCTATCGGCCAAGATATGATCAATCGGTTGGTATCTGAGGAAGATAAGGAGAGATATGCTCGTTACCTTCTTCGTTCTTATATAGAAGATAATCCAAAGACCAAGTGGTGTCCTGCCCCGGGCTGTGAGTATGCTGTTGAATTTGTTGTTGGTAACGAAAACTGCGATGTTTCCTGCCTATGCTCCCACCGCTTTTGTTGGAATTGTACAGAAGAAGCTCATCGTCCTGTGGATTGTGGCACTGTGGCCAAGTGGATCATGAAAAACAACGCAGAATCGGAAAACACGGAATGGTTACTAGCTAATTCCAAGCCTTGTCCGAAGTGTAAGAGACCGATTGAGAAAAACCACGGTTGTATGCACATGACATGTACATACCCTTGCAAGTTTGGGTTCTGCTGGCTATGCCTTGGTGCATGGTCGGATCATGGTGTGACGACGGGCGGTTTCTATGCATGTAACCGGTATGAGGCAGCTAAGCAAGAGGGAGTGTATGATGAGGCTGAGAGAAGGAGAGAGATGGCCAAGATGTCTGTAGAGAGATACACTCATTATTATGAACGGTGGGCAACCAATCACTCGTCGAGGCAAAAGGCCATTGCAGATTTACATCAAATGCAAACCGTGAATCTCAAGAAGCTTAGCGTCAAACAATCTGAACCTGAATCGCAACTCAAGTTCATGACAGAAGCCTGGCTGCAGATAGTTGAATGCCGGCGAGTGTTGAAATGGACCTATGCCTATGGATACTACCTACCTGAACCTGAACATGCGAAGAGGCAACTTTTTGAATATTTGCAAGGCGAGGCCGAGGCTGGTTTAGAAAGGCTTCATCAATGCGCTGAGAAGGACCTACAAGCTTACCTTGGTTCTGAACCGGCTCCAACTGATTTTAATGATTTCCGCACAAAATTGGCCGGACTGACTAGTGTCACTCGGACTTTCTTTGAGAACTTGGTTAGAGCATTAGAGAATGGTCTATCGGATGTGGCCGGTAGCAAGACAGCAACCGCGAAAATTGGGCCGGCCGAAAAGGGTAAAGGCGGAAGAGGATATTCGGACTATCATGGCTCTTGGACATGCGATCAATGCACTTATTTCAACACCATATCTTTGCCCACATGCCAGATGTGCCGCCTGCCGCGAGATGATAACGCATGATTACCCCTAGTGTCACTCGGGCTTACTTTGAGAACTTGGTTAGCTGTTTTTTGTTTGTTAAGAACACTTAGATTTATATTATATTTTACATTTGATGTTATTTAAATATGGTTTAAGAATGTATTCGTTTTGGATTTCAAACTCTTTCTGTCTCTCTCTCTCCTTGTGCACAGTCTCTCATAATTTTCTTTCAATTATTAATCTCATCGATCTTTCTATCTCTCTCCACTCGTTATCCAAGAAACCTCCATCAAAACCTAAACCTAAACCAAACAAACCATTAGAACCATTAGATTACCGAATCTTGAAACACTACAAGAAAAAGTATGTTTAATGACGAAAAAGTGGCGACAAAATTTAATTTCGTCACAAAATGAGTATATTTGGCGACGAAAAAATAAATTCGTCACTATTTTGACAACTTCTGCGATGAAATTATTTCGTCACCAATTATAACTATTTAGCGACGAAATAAAATTTTCGTCACCAAAAGAGTAAAAAAGGAGACGAAATTATTTTTTGTCGCCAAAGATAACTATTTAGTGACGAAAAAAATATTTTGTCGCCAAATAAACCAATTTGGCGACGAAAAATATTTTCGTTTTCTTGTTACGTTTTCAGTGACAAAAAATTTATGCTTTGGTGGCGAAATTTATGAATTATGCTTTATCACCAATTATATTTTGGGCATAACTCTTTACTCAGAACTCTGATTGAGATAATTTAAATTGGATTTGAACAACAACATAAAGAGCTACGACTTTAATGTTTATCAAAATTGCTAATTTTAATGTTTAATGGTTCAAAATGCCGTTCAAATTATATTTTAATGTTAAATGTATGTGTTATATATTAGATATTTCAAACATATGCTAAAAAGTTTGGGTAGTATAGTTGGTTAAAGCCTGTGTGCAAAACCTAGAAGACTCGGGTTCGAAACCTAGTAGGAGCAAAGAAAGTGAGATTTTTTTCCCATATAAGAATGTCTACGAAAAATTTCGTCACGGGTCACTATTGACGAGCCAAAGGGAATAATTTGTGATGAAATTTTTTGTCATCAAAAAAGCACAATAGGTGACGAACAAAATTTCGTCACCAAGTCATTTTTCCGTGACGAAATTTTTCATCGCCAAAAGGCACTATAGGTGACAAAAAATAGATTTCGTCGCCAAGTAGGAATCCTCAAAAACCTTTAGTCAACAAATTTTTTTTCGTCACCTATATTATTTGTGACCAAAAACATATAATTTGTGACAATTTTCATTCGTCACCCAATGCAATTTTTCTTGTAGTGAAATTACAAAATCTTATTGTACATAATTAATTTGGCCCCCGTGTCTATGAAATTCTGGTTCTGTTTCTGATTTAGTGTATATAGTTCCTTCCTACCTTATGTATATTAGTAATCAATCAATTTCCAGTTCGAGGTTCTTGAACTTGCAATGCGGCTGATTTATTATTCTGTTAACTAGATTATGGCTTGAGGCAAATGCAATTCTATCTCTCTTTTGATAAAGTAGACAATAAAATACGGGATTTTACAATAAATTCTTCTCCACAATCGGTAAGGAGGCTTTTGAATTCTCCATACTTTGCCCATGCTCAAACTGTGAGTACTGTCTGTTTTTAAATTTAAGATTGCGACTGCAATATCAGACTTTGCAGCTGCAAGGTTAAAATGGTCAAAAATCGCGGCCGCCTACTAACAAATTGCCTTTGCCAACTAAAAAGTTTGGGCGGCAATGTCAGTTTTTGGGTCATAATACCTCAAGAACTCATTTTTTAAAATTTTTTAGCTTAAAAAATTCAACATTCAGTATTAAATTTTATCAAACAGTTCATTAGTTTTCCTAAAAAAAAAAAAAAGCAATTTGCCCTCTTTTTTTAGTTTTATTCAAAAAAATTCATGCTTATTAGATATTGGATTATTCTAACATCCGCCCAAAGGGTGCAAGATAATAACTAAAAGGTGCATTAATATCTCTGAGAAATATGTATGGATATTTGTGAAAGTGTATTAATATCGGTAAGAAAAACTATGGGCAAATTTCACTGACCTCCCTTGAGGTTTTTGACACGAACAAAAACCTCCCTTGAGGTTTCTGAAATGACACTGCCCTCCCCTCCTTTACCTGACAATACCAAGGGACCTCCTCTCCGTTAATTGCACGTTAGAAAACGGATGGAAAAGATTATTTCTCTTTCCAACTAAAACTAAACTAAGCTCCCAACCAAACAAAATCATGTCATTGTACTATACTTTTTACAATACCTCTACTACCCTCACCAGACTCTTTACCCCTCTTATTTATAAAATATAAAATACAAAAATCACTACACTTTGTACCCGTTTCACTTTGAGATTTTGTCCTTATTTAAAAGGTTTCACATTTGTTAATTTTCTATCAAACTTTTGTGAATTATTAGTTCGTCTCAATAAGAAGAATTTAAAAAGTAAAAAATTAAGACTTTTACCAAATATTTTGAGAAATTCAATATTTTGGGTAAAAATAATAATTTTGTACTCTTTTAATTCCTCTCGTTGAGACAAGCCAATAACCCACAAAAATTTAAGGCAAAACTTGCAAATATGAAAAAAAATCAAAAAGTCTAAAAATCCCACAAACAAACCCTGTAAAAATCAAAAAGCCTAAGAATCCTACCAACAAGCCCGTACCCTCCGTTGCCAATAGTTTGTTTTTTGATTTTCACGGGATTTGTTTGTCAAATTTTTAGGCTTTTTAGTTTTTGTTCATATTCGAATTTTTTTTCATGCGGACTTGTTTGTGGGATTTTTAGGCTTTTTTTATTTTTTTTCCATATTTGAATTTTTTTCATATTTGCTAGTTTTGTGTTAATTTTTGTGGATCATTGGTTTATCTCAACGAGAAGAATTAAAAGAATATAAAATTATTACTTTTATCCAAAATATTGAATTTCTCAAAGTATTGATATTTGTAAAAGTGTATTAATATCGGTAAGAAAAACTATTAATTATTAATTTGTGAAAGGTTGGCAAAACTATTAATTATTTGTGTCAAACTTGTGAATTATTTATTCATCTCGATAAAGAAAATTAGAAAAGTAAAAAATATAACCGAAACCCAAATTATGAATCTTTAATCTAAATAAAAATTATGACAAAAACTTGGAAAAAAAAAATACAACTTTGAAAAGGAAAAGAAACTAGAGCAAGAATTCATGGGGCGTTGGTAAAAGCAATAATGTTACGGACACGCCTATTTATTACTTTCTGACCACTCTTCTCTTACATATATGTGAAATCTACCTTATAATTAAATGTATAAAAACCGATATATACGAGAGAAAATGATCGATAAGAGTGCTCTACTTTACCACCACGAGAGAGTCGTCCGTTTGAGTGCACGTCCCTTCCACTTCTCCTTTTACCACCGTCATTTCCATCAACATTTCCTCTCCCAATTGAACACCACCACACAGCTTTATATATAAATAACATTATTTCACCGAAGGAGAAAAGCGAAGCTGAAAAGCTATCCCAAAACCAAACCCTCAACCGCTGCCAAAGGCCGGAAAAATCCCCACAAACGAAAGCAACATTCTTCGATGTATCCGTTTAGCTATGCGAGCGAGTGCATATTTTGCGTCTTGTTGTAGCGATCTGATCGTTCCGTTTTAGTCCTTCAGCTGCTGTTTGGTTGCGGAACCATCGGACCATCGAGCTAAAAAGAAGAAGCCGATTTTGGGGTTTTGGTTTTTGGGGCTATCTGTTGATGGATTCGGAGGACGACATGCACGATGCGAACGACGCTGAGTCGATGGACGACGACTACTACAGCGGCGACACGGCCGTGGAGTACAGCGAGGACGACGATGATGGGGATGATGATGGGGATTACGAGTTTGACAATGACTCGGTCGACTCAGACGATGTGTCCACGAGCCGCCGCCAACAGGTAAAAAGAGGAGAGGGCAGAAAAGTTAACTTACTCAGGGGTTTTTGCATTGGAAGTGTTTGATTGCTGTTTCGTAGGTTGTTTAGTGTAAACAGGTGAATCGTTGATGGGGCAGAAAGTTAAATGATTTATTGATTTCGGGATTGGCAGTGTTTGATTGGTGTTGTAGGTCGTTTTAGTTTGTAAACAGGTGAATTGCCGGAAAAAAAGATAGATAAAAAGTTAAAATGATTTTGGGGTTTTTCAATTGACTGTTTTTTTATTGCTTGTGTAGCTTGGTTTAGTCTAACCAAGTGAATTGCTGGAAAAAAAAGAGGAGGGCAAAAAGTTAACTTATTTAGGGGTTTTGGAACTGACAGTGTTTGATTGCTGATGTAGGTTGTTTTACTGAAAAAGGGGAATTGCTTGAAAAAAAGAGAGGGAAAAAGGTTAAATGATTTAAGGGTTTTGAATTGACAGTGTTTGATTGCTGTTATAGCTTGTTTTAGTGTAAACAGGGGAATTACTGGGAAAAAAGAGATGGAAAAAGTTAAATGTTTTAGGGCTTTTTGAATTGACAGTGTTTGGTTGCTGTTGTACGTTGTTTCATATGTGTTAGTGTGGAAGTTCAGTAATTTGGTTTCGGGTTTGATTTTAGTCAGGAAGAAAAAAGGGTGAAAAAAATTTGGCTGATCTTGGTTTTTAATGGGAACTGGTTGGTTGGGGTGGTTGTTTGTTATAGTGTCTATTCATGTGGAAGTTCAGTAATTTGGTTTGGGTTTAGTGCTTTTGAATAGGAAGTGTTTGATTGCAGTTATAGGTTGTTCTAGTGTGTATTCATGTGGAAGTTCAGTAATATGGTTTTGGTTTAATGTTAATCCAAAATAAAGGAGCAAAAGGTTAGCTGATTTAGGGCTTCTGAATGGGAAGCGGTTGATTGTTGTTGTTGGTAGGTTTAGAGTGTGTTCCTGTGCTGTTTTGATTTGTGGTTTGTTGTTTTTATTTCGCTGATGGCTTAAGGTTAAGTGGTTCAGGGATTCTGAATTGAAAGTGGTTGACTGCTGTTATGGGTTGTTTTAGTGTATATTCATGTGGAATTCGCAAAATAGAAGACTAGGCCTCAATGAGGTCAATTCCCTAGTTACCGAAACATCATCCACATGATCCGAAATAGATGGGTGTTTTGACGTTTTTAATTTGAAAAAAAGTTGTATAGATTTTTGACATTGTTGAAGGTTTTTTTAAGATGCGTTTCCTTCGACGGGTGCACTACAATTGAATTTCTACATAAAGCCATGGAACTTCCTGAGAACATATTTAAATGCGAGTTTGAGTTATCACAGCTCATAAGCTTATTGGTTCATGCCATTTCGTATTTTGTTTCTTGGTTACACACCTACTGTTATATGTTTCAGAAGAATTATATTGCCTTGAAAGAAGCAGATATACGCCAGCATCAGGAGAATGAAATTACAACAATTTCAACAGTCCTTTCCATATCGAGAGTAGATGCAAGCATTCTACTACGTCACTATCATTGGTAATTGTTCATTTCTCTTATCATGCTACCTATGGTTTCCATTGAGGTTTGTTGTTTTGAATTGATGTATTTGGTCATGTAGTGCTATCTTTTCAGTTTTTACTCTCAACTTACATGTATATTGAAAATTTGCACGATGCGAAGCATAATTGCAATTCAGATATTGTATGCCTGCAAATCCCTTCTCTTTTTTTCCTTTGTGGCAATTTCTTCCTTGACGTGCTAAATACATATGTATAGGAGTGTGAGTAATGTGCATGAGGCCTGGTTTGCGGATGAAGACAGAGTTCGTAAGGCCGTCGGCTTGTTGGAAAGGCCAGTTGTCCGATTTCCAAATGCTAAAGAAGTAAGTTACATATGCTCAAGATAGAAAACAATTGGTTTCTTGATGTTTAGAACTTATGATTCAGGAAATTTCCTTTTTAAAAAGGCTGTTGGATCCATAACCTTTATATGTAGTTAATTGATTTTGTATTTTCTTTGGGCAGCTGACTTGTGGAATTTGTTTTGAATCCTTTCCTCTTGATCGGATCAGCTCGGCTGCGTGCGGTCATCCTTTCTGTAACCTATGCTGGAGAGGTGTTTTTTACCTTCATTTAACTCTCTTAATTTGTGCTAGTCTGGTCTCTGAAAAACATTGAAAGCATGTACTTGCATTATTGTTTGTAAGTAAATGGAATTTTGATTTAAAGCAGTTGACAATAGGGCACAAGTTGGGGGCCAGTTTCAAAGCTTACAGGCGATGGGGGTTTGGGATGGGGGGAGGGGTGGAAGGAATGAAGACAGACATTAAGCTTTAGAGTGTTTGTTATGCAAGGAGACATTTATGTTGCAAATTTGATTGGAGGCAATGGTATTGGTCTACAGTCAACATCATACGCATAGTTAGCCGTAGCTTGCGTAACATTTGTCTCATTCATTCAATTTTTATTGCTTTTCTAAAGGGTCAAGCTCAGGGCTAATTCTTTGTTGGATGAAAATATCTTTAATCAGGATGCTTATTCCCCACGCTATATATAAAGAATATCATATTTTTACACAACTACCATATTGTTGTGAATCAACCAATCTTCTAGACTTCTATATTGACCTGTTTCTATCTATTTTGGTAGCTTACATGAGCACATCCATCGATGGTGGCCCTGGATGTTTGATGTTGAGATGCCCCGATCCATCCTGTGGTGCTGCTATCGGCCAAGATATGATCAATCTGTTGGTATCTGAGGAAGATAAGGAGAAATATGCTCGTTACCTTCTTCGTTCTTATATAGAAGATAATCGAAAGGTATAATTGGGATGTTAACCTTCTCTGTCTTCTTTTAATTGTGTCTTTGAAACGGATTTTGATTTCCTGAGTAGATCTGTCCCCATCTTTTTGGATTTATTATGGCCTTATCAAATGAGAACTAGGTTGACAATTTTAACCAAAAAAAAAGTTCTACACACACGCTGATTGACTAGTATATGACTTTTGAAAGACGTAATTGTGTTAAATTGCAACTCCCTTATAACTCTGAAGATGACTTGGTCGAATGTTAAAAGAATCCCGAAAGCTGGCCTCAACTTCCTTAGGGCTATTAAATGTTTTTCCTTAGCCTTCTTTAAAATTTTCTACTATTTTCAGAAGATGAGCATGTCCAATGTTGTTTCTGCAGCAATCTTGTTTTCTGCATGGCCATTCTGAATTGTTCATTTCATCTGTACTTTTTAAAGCATAAATTTTGCACGTCCAAATTGTTTAATAAAATTTGCCACTCCCTTTGTCTCATTGGATAAATCAATCTAATACACAATTTCCAAATGATTACATTGAATTAGGTTATCAATATGGCTCTTTGACAGTTTTCTGGATCAATCCAATATGCAATTTCCAAATGAATACATTGAATTAGGTTGTCAATATGGCTCTTTGACAGTTTTCTGGATAATGTGGTCATCTCTGGTCTTGTTATTTCATATTGTGTTTCCCTGAAAACTGTTTTAATATCTTCTGATACTCGCAAATTGATTTGATTACATTTTATGTACTATGCTATTGCTAAGTGTTGTTTCATGCGAATTTACGTGATGATTGCTGTAGATGCATAATATTCATTTAACAAGGGATGTAACTTCACTTCCTTTTCTATTAGCAGTCCTTTCTGTATAGAAGAGTAATCGAAACGACAATTAGCTAAACGCGAAGCCTACTTAACCATTAGAAGGTTGGCTTCAAACGGGCACAAAAGAGAAGCTTTCAAACTTTCTTAGAGGCAAATAAAGTAGGAAGCCCTAGGGATATACAATAACATTAGAAGAGAAAGACAGAATTGAAGAGAAGCCAAGTAAATTCGGTCAGCTCATGTCTATGTATCCCAAAAGCTGTTCCTGTATTGTGAAGTTTTTCTTGCCATTTTTATATGAAATGGGGGCTCATTCGAAACTCGTATGGTGACATTTGATTTTGGTGATATAGCATCCACCTGTTTTTTGACAATTTTGAAGTGAAAAGGCTATTAGTCAATCTTCCATATCATTTCGGTAGTGAATAATTTGAATTGGGTGAGGATAAGTCCTTGCTTTCTAGCTTTATTTGCACCCCCACGTGGTCTCTGTCTCTGTCTCTCTCTCTCTCTCTTTCTCTCTCTCTCTCTCTCTCTCTCTCTCTCTCTCAGTAGGGCAAGTATTCAATATCCAGCTAGTTTATAAGTTTTTTTTTTTTTGGTAACTAGCTAGTTTATTAGTTGCTACCACCTTATCAGCCCTAATGTTGAATATATTTTCCCCTAAATTTTCTTTGACAAATGATTAGAGGTTAGTCATTAACTTTCTCAAGTGACAAATTTATGCAGCTTTTACAGGGACCTGTTTAATATGTAGTCTGCATTTCATGAGCTGCAAGTTTTTATAATACGTGCCTTGCAGTTTGGTCTCCTTTCCTTTCTTTTTTCCCTTCCCCACATGGTCTGATTAAGTTGTAGTTATTGGCATTCCCCCAAGTGTTCCTATTTCTTTGCTTGTTTATATTGGAGATTGAAGATGTTCAACCAATTGGGTAGTGCCAAGTTAAGAATTCTAGTGCTACTACAATAAAGTGGGTTGTGATTTCAGTAGATTTTAGGTTCTCCCAACTGACCGTTTTATATCATTTGCAGCATCTGCTGTCTTTAATTTTTTCTCTCACTGCCCTGAATTTTTGATTGTTTCTTGTACTACTTGCTAGACCAAGTGGTGTCCTGCCCCCGGCTGTGAGTATGCTGTTGAATTTGTTGTTGGTAGTGAAAACTACGATGTTTCCTGCCTATGCTCCTATGGCTTTTGTTGGAATGTAAGTCTCTTGTGGGTTGGAAAACTTATAGTTCGATTATTTTCTGTGTATGAGGTTAAAGCTTATTCTTTTGAGCTGAAATTGCAGTGTACAGAAGAAGCTCATCGTCCTGTGGACTGTGGCACTGTGGCCAAGTGGATTATGAAAAACAGCGCAGAATCAGAAAACATGAATTGGTATAAGCTTATGTGTCACAGCTTATTAAGTTGTTTGTATGCTTGATAGTGTGCTTTCTTTCTCTCTTTTTTGTTGTTGCTTGGATGTGCAATATTTTCACTTAGTTTGCACCATTATGCTTGGTAAATTGTTAAATTCTTTTTAGTTGGAGGCTTCTGATGTTAGTTCTATCCATAATCTTTTGTTCCACTCTTGTTGCTCGATCTGTGGATTTTGTTTGGTAAGTGAAGAATCTGACATTGGGAACAAATGGCAGCCAGCATTCAATATAAGGTGGCATTTATTGATGCACTAAATAAAATGTTTTACCAAAGATCTTCAAAAATGCTGAAATATTTCTGGACTTATACATTAATGTGAAGTACAAACAATTTTTGAGCTACAACAACAAACACAAATTTTGAGAAGGGGTGTGAGAAGAAGAGACCAAAGAGAAAAAAATATGAAGAAGAGACAAAGATACAACAAACTATGGGTAGATATTGGACATTGATGTCAACTTCAACCTTCTTTTTTTTGCTTAAAAATATCTTTAGTTGTAAATAGACTTACTAAAAAGCATTTGAGTAGTTTTGATGTATATTACAGATTTTGTTACTTTATAGTTTTTAGCGTTTCTTTTGTTGCTTTAGGGTTCATATGTTTGAGAGGTTCCATCCCAGTTAGTGATCTGGCTCTTTCTTCATGGGACAAGGTTCTAATCATATGCTTGTGGTAAATCATAGATTCTAGATCGGGTTTGTGGAGTAGGCCATATAATTTGCCTTTGTACAACTATGGACCTTCACCTAATCAAGGACATATCATGCACTTGATGGCAAATGGAAATTGGTTGGCCAAGAAAATAAGTTTCAACATTCTTAATAGCGAGACTGTAAACTTTGCATTTTGAGGTTCGGCCATTTCTGACAATTATTGAGAAGGCAAAACATTGATTGTGTGGGCTATTCTCTATTTTTTCCATTGGATAAAGGTAATTCAGGCATTAGCACTGTTCTAAAACAAGGAATTAATCGGGAATTAATCGGCAATTAATTGTTGGCGGGGCCTATCTGTTTAGGTTTGACTAACGATAAATCGCTGATTACTAATTAATATGCACCGATTAATCGCTCAAAGGTGGCCAACCGGCTAATTAGCACCTAGTGACTTTTAGAACATTGGGCATGAGAACTATGTTCATTGGTAGGTGGGTTGAGGAGGATCAGAAGTGTTAAGGGAGCACTTGCATTCAAGTACATGAGCTTGACAATGTTAATTATTATACTTTACTGGTGCTTCATACACTGAACTATATTCTTCGAGTAGATCTACATATAGTAGAATGTAAGCAGTAAGAAATTACAGAATAGTTGCAAGATTGGATGAGTGGTTTTTGGACGTCGGTTTCAATTCAGATGTCTGTCTTAAGTTCATGGCAATGCTAGGCTCCACCCGGAGCAATCCTTAGTTTTCAAAAGCATGCCTAGGCACCATGCGAGGCATGGCGCACACCCCAAGCGCCTTGCCTAGCCCCAGGCAAGGTGACTTGAACAAGGTGCAGGGTAGGCGCAAGAAGCGGGAAAAAGCGACGAGGTTACAGGTGCAAGAAAAGCGCGCTTCTTTCAACTTTGATTCACAACCGTTGGATCCAAGATTTAGGTTAAACATATACCTCAGTTGTTTGAAGGCTGTAACAGCAGCAGTGAACTGATCAACTTCTTTGGGTCTCTCTATAACGAACAGCAGCAGCCGGGGATCAATTTCTCTGGGTCTCCATGATCGATCAGCAGCAGCAGTGAACTCAAGTGATTCGAGGCTGTAAAACCCTAATTGCACCTGATCAACTCGAACCCATCTCACACTGATTCAAACACTGTTCAACAATATTCAAGCCATTTCGAGCACTAATCTGCATCTTCAAAGTACGATATCGAATTGGGTCTAAGAATCGAACCCCAATCTTGCTGATTCAAACCCTAATCACTGGATTACACTTCGAAAGTTGATGAATTCATGATTTTGACCCTTGACTGTTTGACTGGAGTGCCAATTCACCAAATTGAATGGCATAAATATATACATTTTATATATAGAGATATATGTTTTTAAGAGCTCCCATTAAAAATCTAACTCATTTTGATATTTTGAATTTTTGACAGGGATAGCTATAATGAGTTGTAAGAGGAGCCTAGGACAGTGTTTTAAATGGTCATGGCGCACCAAGGTGCAACGGTCCCCTGGAGCCATGGTGCGAGGCGTGCGCCACATCAAAGCGAGGCGCAATATATTATAACATGTAGAATTCTAACATAGGCAAAACTTTCAACCCAACCAAACACTTGTAAAACTTTCAAATGTCATAAAACATAACATTTCAATGGTTAAAAGGAACCTCCAAACACTAAACAAAACATATCATCCATGAAAAGCTAACATATTGACGTTTAGCTTTAGAGACATAACAAATGATTGACGACAATCAAACCTAGAGTCATGAATAGGCATTAATCATCCTCGACACCAATAACTTCATCTTCTTCATCATCATCAAATCTGGAGTCATACATAGGCTGCTCATGTCTGTGTCTATCGATGAGAGAAGTCAATTTCTAGGGTAACGTTTAGTAACTCTTTAGTCATTACATGGAAGGAAATTATCCAGTGCCTTTGGCCCACCTTTTATGCATCATATATCAATGGCTGAGATGGATTCTGGCCTAATGTAAAAAAGATGGCTGAAAAATCCTTGAGGGGAGTGCCACAGCGCTTTGCACCTTTCCTCGAGGCACGCGCCACAGGTTCCATGCATGCGGTTAGCTACGACTTCCTATGGCACTGAAGGTGCGCCATGTCACCATGGAAGCGTGCACTATTTAAAACACTGGCCTAGGAGCTGTTAACATTTACCAAATCAGAAGTGTGGGAAAATTTTCTTTGAGTTTCTGAGTTGTCTTAGCTTTTGCAAGTCTTATGTGCTGTTTAATTAGGGCCCATGCACCTGAAACTCACCAACGAAAAGAAAGGGACATGCTGATTGTTCTTTTGTCTATTTGCTTTTCGGTGGTCATATCACCTATATATTTAAACCTTGGGGAGTGTTGCACTATCCACTGCTTTTTGATATCCTTGTCCTTGTAAGTGAGACTTTAAGAGTATAAGAAACAACCAAATGCACAGTCAAGCATAGCATACCCTCCTAATTACACCAGGGGAAAACAAGGGCTAATGGGAATTAAATATACAGGGGCCAATGTGGCAGTTTTATAAAAGAAGATTCAAGTTAGGATTTTGTAGATCTGAGCTGAGTAACAACCAACTCTAATACTCCTATAGATTATATGGATGCTTGTGTTAATTATAGTATGATATGAAGGCATACCTTGCTTCAAAAAAGATCTTGTCACCTGTTGCCTGATAGTTGTCTTTCCAGTGCTGGTGTAGGGAAATGTATATGGGGCAATTCTCTTTGAATCAACCATAGCTCGCCGCGTTATTGGTGGTATCATATGTTTGATGGTTAAGTTCTGGAAGATTGTCTGTATGTTGTTTAGTATTTTTAACTGGCTATTCATTCTTGATGTGGTGCCTGTTTCCAAGTTTTGGACCTCATCCTTACAATGTGATGGCTAGGGCGGGAGTGCGGGCGGGGGTGGGGGGGTAGGTAGGGAGTTTAATGATTGGGAGCACCTGGTGCAGTTTCTATGTACCTTATATCTATGTATGTAAATAAAATGCAGGGATATATCACTTTGCATTGTTGGGACGTCTGATGTATTACATTAGTAAATATATGGTGAACTTGAATATGGCTCATAGTGAATATTAAGTACATATGATGTAATAGGATCAATATACCGCTCCCAGTTGAGGTTAGGTTAACATTAGAGCATGGGTGCACTAATCTTATCCAAAGGTTAATAGATCATCAACCCTTCTGTTTTATTTATTTATTTGTTTATTCTTTCCTTTGGAAGTCTCATGTTTTAGAGGCTCCATTCCAGTTGGTGACACAATGTATCTTTGTTAAGACTTACTCTCCTTGCCCTCGGGGAAGACTTTTTTTGCTTTGTGAAGTGGAATGAACTAATCTCCTTCACTGTGTTTGTTTGAATAATATTCCAAGCAAGAAACAGTTTAAGAAAGTAAGAACTTCAAACATTGTTTGTGGTTTTAATAAGATCAAGCACTGATGTTAGGTTGTTTTGTCATAAAAACATGACCGGTTATTGTGGAAAATCATACAATCTTGCCCAGTCAAGTATGGAAGTATTGAAGTTTCTAAAACTTGCAGTTGAGTGTGCCACTATGGTGCTTCTTTTTGTGATCTTGTCAGTATCGTTTTATGACTAAAATTGGTTCTAATTTGAGAATGTTGCAACACCATGGATGTACCTTCGCTGATAACAGTGTTTTTATAAAGTGAATGGTAGGCAAAAGAACAATTTAGTTGATCTGATTGATGATGCATAATGGATTGCCACCTTTTTGTTCACTTAGGCAAATAGTCTACTTGCCCCATGGTCATTTAACTAATGGGTGGCCTGTTGCTTTCGTCTTTTTATGGTCATCCTGTTGTAGTGGTGATATGTTGATGTCTTACATCTTGGCAGAAAGCTAAATACGATGTTTTTGACTGTCAGGATACTAGCTAATTCCAAGCCTTGTCCGAAGTGTAAGAGACCAATTGAGAAAAACCAAGGTTGTATGCACATGACGTGCACGCCTCCTTGCAAGTTTGAATTCTGCTGGTAAGTATTGAAAACATAGCAGTTGTCCGTATTTTGTGTAGCATTATCTTTGTTAATTATTTGTGCATAAAGCACCCCATGTCATTTTCCCTTCGCGGTGAGTTGGAGTGTTTTGTTTGTTGCTAATAAACATATATGTGTTTGTGTTCTTAAGTTGCTTGTGTATTTTATTATGTTACATGCAGGCTATGCCTTGGTGCATGGTCGGACCATGGTGAGAGGACGGGCGGTTTCTATGCATGTAACCGGTATGAGGCAGCTAAGCAAGAGGGAGCGGTAGGGCTGGCATTATTGATAACTGTTTCCTACCACATGCTTTGGCGTTTTGAACATCTTGTGATTGGGTTTCACGATACGTATTTTATTCTTGTAGTATGATGAAACTGAGAGAAGGAGAGAGATGGCCAAGAACTCTCTAGAGAGATACACTCATTATTATGAACGGTGGGCTACCAATCAATCGGTATGTACAAATTTGTCAGACACGTCTCTATTCTTGTGCTATTTTTGCCTGGATTCTTGTAGTCATATGTTGTAGCTTGGGATTTGGGAAGTTACAAAATTTCTTATGGCTTTCTCATGGTCTGCATATGTAAATAGATACCTAATTTTCCGATAAATGTTCCTTCTTGTGACTATCAGTGTCCTCACTCTTGATTCCCGCAATATATGGCAATCATGGTGTTAGAAGAAGTCATTTATATGAGAAACGGTGTGGGCATATGAAACAGGGGAATGCAACTATCACTACCCCAATGCACTATTAGAACATGCATAAATAAATGTCATTCATCATCATCATTTTTTCCCTCCATCATCATCATTTTTTCCCTCCCGGGGCATAATCTGATTTCTCCATTTTTTCACTGGCAGTCGAGGCAAAAAGCCCTTGCAGATTTACATCAAATGCAAACTGTGAATGTAAGCAATTTCACCTTAACTACTTTTTTGCAGTTTTACTATGTGACTATCAAGTGCTTTGCTAATTGAACAAGCAATGTTGAATGAATTAGACTGTGGAAATTGTCTTAGTTTCTATGGTCTCCTGGTGCAACTTTCATTTTTTTTAATGTATTTGTAGAGGATATACCATAATCAGTGCGGAAGGAGTAGCTTTGTAGTAGGAACTCTTTTTTGCATGTCTAAACTTTTGTCACTTAAGCATGTTACACTAGATATTTGAACTTTTTCTTCCCTTTGCGCTCATTTTGCAAGTTACTTATCTATGTAGCACAGACACTTCGTCGAAGGTCACACATCAGTGTCGGACACTTGCAGGACACCGACACTCTCCAGACACGTGTTCGACACTCAAATCCAAAGTTTCTTATTATTCTCAACGTTTTTAGTTTGGACGCTCCGGGGATGCTCCAGACACTCTTTGGATACTTGCAGAACAACCCGGGGGTGTTAAACAAAATAGCATACTCTAGTTAAAATTTAGGGAAGTCCTATTTTTTACGGCTGATGGTTTCTTGATTATAAAGACACATAAAGGATGAAACTCTTTTTGTTTGAATACTTTTGTGAATGATAGTATGATTCAAGGTATATATGGTGTAACATCTTACAGTTAAAGCCTTATGTTACATTTTTATTTTAATATAATAGCACAAGTAAATACATTCTAAAATGTGTCCCCCCTAATGTATCGTGTCCTCCATTTTTTTCAATTTACGTGCCAAGAGTGTTGGTGTCGTGTCCGTGTTGGTGCTACATATTTCCATTTTAAAGGCTGATTTTTGTCTCCCAGTTTGGAGCCCATGCTAACTGAATAAATATGTCAATGTGGGAAATTTGAAAATGTGTGTTGCTGAATTCTGGAAATTTGTAAGAGTACAGAGAAAGATGTGCAAATGCAAGAGATAGAGGGGCATGAACCTTCTTCATTCACTGATCAACCTGGGCATTGTATAGCTCCTTTTTAATTGTTTCGATGGTATTAGAAACTTGCCTTACGATTCCCATCTTTAAAAGTGAGGGAGGGATGAGGGATTACTTAGATGTTCTCAAACTATCATATAGCAGCAGGTTTTTCTTTTGTATGGTCGTCAGACTCGGACCTGCTTATGTATACCCCTGAATCCTTAGAAAATCAGTATTTTATGATCCACTCACATAATATGAGTTGATAAACTGACCTTTTAATTACCTCCCGCTTTACTAGATGCTACAGTTATTTCTTAATTTGTTGAAACATCTGGCTTGTTGTTTTGCTTAGCTCGAGAAGCTTAGTGACAAACAGTCTCAACCTGAATCACAACTCAAGTTCATCACAGAAGCCTGGCTGCAGGTAAAACAAAATTTTCTTGTTTTGCATTTAGTTATTTCGGGGCATGGTTCTACAACAAAACGTCCCTGTAGCTCCTCGGTTCTTGGAGGTTTAGGGGGGCCACTGTTTCAGTGGTACTCTGAGAGCAGCCACTTTGTGCATATATTGCCAAAGGTTAGGTCTGTCTCCAATAATCCCCCGCCCATACCCCCAATGATTGGGGACTAGATGGGTTATGTTATGTTGTTGTTGTTGTTGCATTTAGTTATTTCGGCATTTGTTATGTTTGGGTACCACAATCCTGCTTTTAAAGAATCCAACTTTAATCAATGTGGGAGTCCACATTCTGCATGTATGTGATGCGGAATGTTAATGTCCTTGTCGCCAGAGGAAGATTTACTAGCAGTAGTAGAAGTAGGCACCACCACTACTATTATTATTATTATGATTATTATTATTATAGCCATTGTTGCTATAGTAATAATTTAGCAGGATAATATCTTGATAAGTATTAAGTTATGATGGATAAGTAGTTATGATATGTTTTGTTAGGAGTATGTTATCTAGTTTTAGTAGGATTCTAATTTCTCTTCTGTTAGGATGTTAGGTCTATAAATAAGAGCTTTCTTTGATGTATTATTGAGATTTTGAAAAATGAGAATTAAGATAACACTCAAAACATTTTTAATCAACGGTTATAGAACCTCGCCATTTTTCTGTTGCTCAACTACATTGAAATCAAGGAATTGGTACATTACGCAGTGGACGGTTTACCATTTTTGGCTGTGAAGTATCTTGAAGGGCCAACAAAAGGTTTTCCTTTTATGCTTGTCTAGAACTGCTTCTAGTTGAATATCTTAAAAGGAGATGTTTTTGTCTTTTTCTGTTGGAGAATGATTGCACGAAATGATGTGTTGAGACTTCATCTTAGTACAAGTATTAAGATGTGACTGGATGCAGTTTCCTATGTTGTGGTGCTAGATACCAATTTGATGACCTCAAAACTAATCTTAGAGGTCATGCAATTATAATTTTAAGTGAGGCATTTATTCAGAGGATAAATTTATGGAGCATCCACAACTGTCATTTGTACTTAGTTATTTGGGAAACCAGAACTTCCATGTTCGAGTTCCAATCAAATAGTCAACAACCTGGTGCTTTAACCATTTAATTACACATGTAATCCAAATTCTGTTTAGCCACGTTGATGGTAGATCGGTGTTCATTAATCAGCCCTCAACAGAATAATTGAAATAGTTTTCAGATTTGGCATTTAGATGTTAAAAGAGTTTTATCATGTGGTGTTTCTTGTTTTGTACTGTTTTATTTTGATGTCCAATCCAGCACCCTCCAAATCTCTATTTGGGAGGGGATCAAAATAGTCTATTGTTCATAGTAGTGAATTTAGAGCATTCGACTATTCATCTATACTCCAACCCAACACTCTATTTCTCCCTCTACGTTTCTAAAAATCAACGTAAAACTCAAACATTCTTCAGTTTCCCACCAAAATTAACTTATTGTTTTGTAATTTTTTGTTAAAAATACTACATTGGTCTTATTTTAAAGATGTGAATATCTTCTAAATGGTACTAATGTTATTATAACATAAATTCATAAATTAAAAGTTATACCCTGTTGTATATATTTTGCATCCTCCAAATATAGAGGGTCACCATCTCATCCTCCATAGTTGAATGCCAAAAAACCAAAGTAAGATTTGGAGTGGGTTGCAGAGGATTCATACTCTAAAACTAAAATATGGACACAGCGATATAAAAAAAACTAAAAAAGTGTGGTTGGGTATGCCCTTCAAATGTTTTGATTCTTTAAATCATGCTCTATATCTCCTAAATAAGAGCCAAAGTCTCCAAAATAGACTTTTGACTCTCAAATGTTGATGGCACATTCTCAGAATAGAGATTTATATTTGCTTTTGAGTTTCTTTTTTGCTGCAACAAAATCTACTTTTATATTTCTAATTACTTTTTTTTTAAATTGACACAACTAACAAGATTTGTGTGAGACCTTCCAAATGAGATCCATAATAAATATGTCTTGTGATGATTTTGCGAATTCACAATTTGAAAATTTGGAGGTGGGATGATGTTAGTGGTTTGTTGAGAGTAGAGATGAAACTCTGGAGTTGGATTGGAAATTGTGATAACTTGTAATGTTCACTATAAGCTCTTTTTGAGTTGGGAATCTTGGGATTATGCTTTGGGTGTCCTTTTGAAATACTTGGGTTTAAGATGCTCTACGATGTCTGAGGCTATTACACATATGCAGATAGTTGAATGTCGGCGAGTATTGAAATGGACCTATGCCTATGGATACTATCTTCCTGAGCCTGAACAAGCAAAGAGGCAATTTTTTGAATATTTGCAAGGTATGAGTTTTCTTCCAAACCTCTTCCAAATGCAGCTTTTAGAAATGTTACTTGCTAGTGGCTTATTTTGCAGAATTGTTATCTTTTTTATTTTCAGGCGAGGCCGAGGCTGGTTTAGAAAGGCTTCATCAATGCGCTGAGAAGGACGTACAGGCTTACCTTGGTGCTGAACCGCCTCCAACTGATTTTAATGATTTCCGCACAAAATTGGCTGGACTTACTAGGTAATTATGTCTAGAATTAAGTTTTATTGTCTGTGATGCTCCTTTTGTTTTGGCTGAATACATATACCAGAAACATTGTCAACAGTGTTTTATTTTCATTCGCCTGTGATGCTCCTTTTCTCTTGGCTGAATACATTTGCCGGAGACAAAGTCAATGAATATTGTTTCATGTGATCACTGGAAATGAGTTGATTTGGTCTAAAAAATGTTGTCAACACTTCTACTGCACCACTATCACTACCATTTAACTACCCCACCACTCTGCCGCCACCTATATCCACCTCTGTTGATGCCGCCACCCACCTTTTTGAAGGTGGAAAATGTTGTACAAATCAGCACTGCTACCACACCACCAACACTTCCACTCATGCAACCGTGACCACCCTTGCACTGCACCATGATAGCACCGCCATTTTGAGGGCTGTAACCAAACACAAGAAACCTGTTTCCGTGGATAATATTGTGGAACAGCAGTATCACACTATCACTCCAAGAGACAACAATCCCTCGCTCTCGTCCTTGAGTTTCGATGCGATTTCCTTCACACTGCTGGCAAGTTCCACCATTTCCCTTGGATTGAATAAGATTCGATTCCTTAACATGTGCAGTCCCATCTCAAACTGAGACCACTCCTCTGATCTCATTCGCTTGAGATTTGTGTCACAAAATGAAACAAACAGATCTGTAAATATTAAACTCGTCCTTGTTTAACTGACCATCTTACCTGCGATTCGACAGCGTCACTCGGAATTACTTTGAGAACTTGGTTAGAGCATTAGAGAATGGTCTATCGGATGTGGATTCCCAGGGGGCTAGCAGCAAGACAGCAACCGCGAAAACTGGGGCGGCTGTCTTAAAGGGTAAAAGCGGAAGAGGAAAATCATCCCGAGCGGGTGGGTCCAGTAAAAATTCGGATGATCATGGCTCTTGGACATGCGATCAGTGCACTTATTTCAACACCAGATCTTCGCCCGCATGCGAGATGTGCCGCCAGCCCCGACGTAACGCATGATTACCCTGATCTTGTGGGTCCCAGTCGGCAAATTGCCTTCTGAAGCAAGAATTGCGAAAAAAGGTGCTTGAAGAGAGCTAGAAAAGGATGAAAGTTGATTTATTGGAAAGGTGTTGTTGCTTACAGAAAAGCTTTGTTTTGGGGGGTCACCTTTTGGCTGAAGCTGTTTAAAGAAGATGAGTGACAAGTAGCCAAGTATGCTACTATTATTTGTGTGTTTGATTCAGTGTATATAGTTCCTACCCTATGTATATCAGTAATCCATCGATTTCCGGTTCCGGTTCGAGGTTCTTGAACTTGCAATGTGGCTGATTTATTATTATGTTAACCAGATGATGGCCTGAGGCAAATGCAAATCTAACTCTGTTTTGCCTTTTGCTCTTTTTTTTAAAGTTGGTGACATAACTTCGTTGAATGTACAATGAAACAATATCTATATGGATGAATTCGTCTTTTTAATTTCTGTTCGATTTGTCTCTTTAGCCGACCCTTGCAGAAATGGTTTAATTGCAGGGATTGTAGATTAAGCTTCATGAATAGTGTTGTGAGTTATCAAGATTCAGTTGGAGGTTATGTTTGGAAAAAATTTATGGAGGACGGTAATAGGATAAGAAACTGAAATTGATTGCGTTCGTTTCCTCCACAAATCTTGATCCAAACAACTAAGAAACACAATTGAGGGGTAATTTGTTCAGACTGTTTGTTTTGAGTTTATTTAGTTCTTGGCAAATCTTACGGGAAAATGAGTGCTTTTTTTTATAGTATGCAATCCCAAAATTAAGGGTTATTTGTTCTGATTGTGGTTTGAGTACTTTGAGTTATTTTGTTTTGTTGAAATCTTGGGAGAAAATGGGTGCTTTCAGCTTTGGTATTGCATCAAAAGTTTGTGGGTTATTTTGTTCAGATGTGTTTGTTGTTGTGCATGTGCATATTATACTTGGTACTAAGAGATAATCGCGAAAACATAAGGGGATCCTTCCCAAGTTGCAATAGTTTGCACTCCGAAGTTAAAATTCTGGATCTGTCCCTCGGAATGTAGATTTGTTAGACGAGTAATGTGTTAATAATTTATTTTAATCAACGGGTATCTGTAATCTTAACGTGGGGAGATTAATAAGTATTTAATATCATGGAGCTCGTAATATAATTGAGATAAGAACGGGAGTGCAATTATAATTCTGTAGTAAGGTGAATTATAATTAGTAAAATAAGAAATAGAATCTTGGTGGAATTAAATTTTTTTATTTACATTGGGAGCCTAGACTTATTACTCCTTAGGTTCCTATCGTAACCCTATATATACACGTTATGCTCTCTAGGTCAGATTGACGATGTTTTTCTATTATTCAAAAAATAGAGATAGACATAAGATCACGAAACGGTCGAACAGTATTTCGTGGTTTATAGACGATATTTTTCTATTATTCAAAAAATAGAGACAGGCATAAGATCACGAAACGGTTGAGCAGTATTCGTGGTTTATAGCAAGACGTGATAGAACCCTAATTCCGCTTTATAGGATTTTAGGTTTTTTGATTGTCTAATTTGTACGCGTCATTACTGGGTCTTGGGGATTCGGTTTCCCAACATAACGCCACTTTTGGTCATAGGGTTTGTGTTTGTTGGTTCTGTTTAGGTGAGTGAAGAAACAATGTTGAACGTTTCGAGCGATTGCACCGATTCAATTTGTGAGTGGGTACCGGATGAAGGAATTTCCAGATTACGACTCCACTGGTTTTGGGAATTACATGTATTTCAATTGGGAATTAGGGAATTTCCAGGATTGCGCTAGGGATGAAAATGAGAAGGTTTCTGATGATGTTCTTGACTGGTTGCCTTCTGATCTCCCTTTGGTATGGATTTGAGTACTACTTTACTGCAATTACGGGCTGGCTTGAGAAAATTGAGAACACTTCTGCGTTATTGATCAAGGTCTTACTGGACTGAATTTGATTTGGAATGGCGCACTGGAGGTTCAAGAAGCATCATTTGTGGATTCTGGCGATTTCTTGATTGTCTTTCGAATCAAGAATCCCGGAGGTCTAGAGAAAGCTGCAATCGATAGTCTGATGAAGAATTATGGACGGGACAGCGGTCCGTCTTATTTCGGATGGGGATGCTGAGGGTTTTCGGGGTTTTATGCTTGTGATAAAATGTGGTGTTTCCACCAATGCTTCTGATGGATTTCAAGGTTGCTGTGAAATAGTACATGCGGATGGCGATGCTCCCTGTTTTCAAAGCTTGAATCTAGTAGATTGCTTGAGGATCACCGATCGCGGATTGAAAAAACAAAAAACTGCTTAGCAAATGTTGAAATACGAACAACGATCCTGCAAACACACGAAACGCCAAACGATGGTGGCGATCACGAATTGAAAACAAAAAATAAAATGTTTGGCAAATGTTGAAATTAGAACAACGATCCCGCAACAAACGAAACGCCACACGACGGTGGCGGTAGATCACATTTTGATTACCACGAAGTGACCCTTCCATAGAACAGTATTTACAAACCAATAAACTAGCAAAACAATTCTACTGATACATAAACAAAACCACAAAATCCGTCACAGAATCTCCATGGATAGCCAACGATTTTTAAGAGTCGCGCCGGTAAAACGTACCTCGAAAACAACCGGTCATCCGTGACCCGTTCGCACTTTCTGTGTCCGGAAAACTTACTCAAAAACTAATCAATACCAAAAGAGATTAAATTCTTTTTGCCGGCGATGGAAACGGTAGGTTTTCTACCGCAATCTATTGTGGACACCACCATGCATTTTATTGTTATAATTCGAACCGTTCATCTTGTATGACCCATAATATAGTATATTCTCACAAAAAAATTAAATTGATTGGATCCATAAATCAATCAAAAGTTGCACTGTAAAATTGATGATTTGATCCTATCAACTTAAATTATCCATGACCAACTATTTTATAAATCAAAATTTCAATTTCAATGCACCTACTGAGGTCGGTAAAACTAATTTTTTGAATAAGAATACTACTTTGCGAGCTCTATAAGATGAACGGTTCATATCAGCAATTAACGCACCGTGGAGCCCAAAATAATGGTGGTAGAAAACACATAGTTTCCGCCACCGTCGGAAGGAATTTAATCTCATTCCAAAACCCCCCAATGAAAAATTTTGTTTTTGTCTTTTTGGGTTCTTTTCTAACTCTCCAAAGCAGCAAAACCACCACCTCTCATCATCTGCTTGAACTCATTGAAGTTGACCCTCCCATCTCCATCCACATCCACCTTCATTATCATCCTCTTGCAATCCTCCACAGTCCTCCCCTGCTTCATCCCCAGAGAAGCCAGGACCGACCTCAGCTCCTCCACGGTTATGAACCCGTCGCCGTTCTGATCGAACACGTTGAACGCCTCCCTCATGTCCTCTTCCTCGTCCCTCTCCTCCATTATCGACTGGTACAGCGCCCCGAACTCGTCGATGTCCACGCACCCGTCTCCGTTCACGTCGATCTTCTCTATCATCTGGGTCAGTTCCGGGTCGGGGATGAAGATGCCCATGTTCTCCAGCGAGTCGCTGAGCTCCTTCTTCGTGATCCTGCCGTCCCCGTTTTTGTCGAACATTTGGAAAACCCGACGGAGCTCGGCGGTGTCCATTCTCCGGAGGATACGAGCCGCCGGAGAATGCTGTGGTCGGGGTGGTGGAGGGGTGGTTTTGGATGGGTGACAAGAGGAGGGAAGGTATGTCCTTGGCTTTTTGGAGACCAACTAGAAAAGGGATGTATTTAGGATGCTGTAAACAAGGAAAATCATCAAGAAAATGGTTGGCATATTTTTGGCAAATTGGAGACAATGGTGGGTGTTTCTACTTTGTTGAGGAAAAATTGGAGACAATGGTGGGTGATAAGTGAGAGAGAGAGAGATGGGTGGTATTGGAGGCTCCTCTGCAATCCTCTAATAATCGAAGGGTCCTCTTATTTAAATTCAACGGTTGAGATATATTCATTTTAACTGTGCACCTTTATTAATTAGAGGATCTTTTAATTCAAATTCAACGGTCAAGATTTTCATCTTGACCTAGCCGGTCAGGAAGTGATTGCCGAACCCTTAACAAGACATGTGTGTAATCATCCGAACACAACACCAAACACAACCTAAAAGGGCAAGAGTATTAATTGTTGTTATAGTTGGTGAGGTTTGCACCTTGGTCTTGCGCGTGAGCGTACATGGTGGCCGCAATTGGTTATTGTTCCACTTCCAGGATAAATGTGCTTTGACATATATGTGATAATCTCAATGGCTTTTAGAAATTGAATATAATTCCTGTCATTCGGAGCCTAAGAAGGGGTCACAATACTGCCCTGCTATGCACAAAGATTGTGCATTCGATTGGCTCAGATGGTGCACAACATACATGCTGATTCAGATTGTGCACAACACACATGTTGTGCACTTGTGCATAGCATGCCCCGCTTTCCACAATACTATGATGAGAGCCCTTCTATGAATTGGAGCTGGAGGGTTTACTTCTTGTCTCATCGAGGCGAGAAGGTTCCGCGAAAAATTATTTAGTGTTTTTTTTTTTAATCCGCATTTAGTGCTTTTAGTTACTATGATCTAAGCATGGTCAATTCATTTTTTGAAAATCTTGATAGTACATTATGGGACTTGATTTTTTTCGTAGTTCTCATCAATGAGTTATACAATATGAACGAATTCGATCATTAAAGTAGGTTCGACATGGGATACAAAAAATAACCAACTTGAGCAAAGTTGCCTCTGGTTTGATTATTGAGAGCCACAATTTGGGTAATGTGAAGGGGTTGTTATCTTTTGATCATGCAAGCCATTTTTTTAACAAAACATTGGGAATTTAAATTTTTTTTATCAAACATTGGGAATTTAGAAATTGTTTAATTTTGGTTATGACATTGGAAATAACCTTATAATGATCGTTTAGAGGGGGAGGCGTGGCTTTTGCTTCCTGTGCTGACAGCACAGCACCTAGCTCGTACGTATTGGTTGAGCACACCACGCGTCCATATTGTGACATCTTGAATGCCGAAAAATTACTCATCCTTCAAATGGTTATATGGTGGAGAAAAATAGCGGGGAGCCAAAAATGTGTGAACAGTAGCTAAGTTGCTAGCATGAGACGTTTTGTATAGTCTCAAACTGCTCTTTCTGACTTTTGTTCCTTGTGTTCTTTTAATGTTGCTCCCTTCGTCCTCTTTTTAAAATTCAATATTTCATTTTGGACCGTTCCTTAATAAATGTTCATTTTTAAAATTAGTGAATAAAAATTGATACATTTTTCATTTTGCTCCTAAAAGTAAATTCCATTTTCAAAAGTTAGTGAGTAAATGTATAATGATGATGTCTCCATAGAAGATAAATCAGAAAAGTAGATGTAAAAATTGATATGAAAGGTGTAATGATAATGTTTTCTTAATAAATTGAAGTTACGAAGCGGGACATTTAAAAAGGGACGGAGAAAATATCAAAGTTGTTAAGGTTTCAAGACCGGATGTTAAAGGCTGCCCATGACAAAGCTAGGGCAGTCTTAACATAGATGTGATGATGTTTATATTTATATATGCAGTTTATATTTGGTCAAAAAAGAGTTTTGTATCAACACATGATTCCTCTATATTGGTTGAGCACACCACGGAACCGTACCAAGTTCACGGATGCTGCAAAATTACTCACCCCTTCAAATGGACATGGATTGGAGAAAAATAGAGGAGGAGCAAAATATGTAATAACAATAGGCAGGCAAACTGAAATGACGCTTCAACTGGGGGATTTCATGGCATCTCTAATCAAAAAATATCCCAGGTTCATAACCTATTTCTTTTTTCTTTTTTTTTGGTGGTTAGGGAAATAAAGTTAAGGCTCATACATAGTACGGGAATAAGGTATCCTTCCACCATGTTGCATAACAAAAGCAAAACAACAAAGAAAAGTTTCATATTACAGTCCATATTAGCTGCTGCTACTCCAATATGTACGCAATAATTAAACTCCTCTGAACATGTGCTTGAAGATTGTGACTCCCAGTTGATTCATAAGCAACCTGCGATCAGAGGAGGCTAATGAGATTCTTCTACTTTACAAGGATCAGATGATAACAAGAGCGTACCAAACAAACACAGTTAGTCAGAACCCTGCCCCTAAAATAATATATTTCAAACTATTTTCCTCACGTAGTGAGCGGAACCAGCACCGGCCTTTGAGCTCTTCGGATTGGACTGGGTCAGGTCAGTCCTAACAGACTTAATCAAGAGAATAGACTTATTCACGCTAGCCAGTACAATCTGACCTAACCGAGTGAATCTGGACTGGGTGCGAACCGACCTGGTCGACATCTGGCAGATCTGTGTACTTCACAGGCAGACCGTTCATACACGTGATCACACCCGCCGGGTCTTAATATGTCACCCATGACCGTTCATACAAGCATCAGTTGATAATGTGAGCGTACCAATCCACTATCCTAATTGATAACGTGAATGTACCAATATTCACAACATCCTACTGGTTTGAGGAAAACAAAGGACGAACACAGTGAGATAAAACCCTGCCCCAACATTAATATATGTGGAACTTTTTTCCTTGCATGGGAAAATAAAGACTGACAATTTCAAAGGAATGAAAACCACATAATGAAGAGCAAGGATCTGGAGGAGAGATAGCGAGACTCACTATTCAGAGACCCAGGAGTGCATTTGCTTTCATTGGGGCTCATCAAATCAAGTCTTGCTTCTTTGTCACTCTCTGCAATTAGAGAATCAGATGGCATTAAGGAGAATGGGGTTTCATAATTATTCTATCTAATGGCTAACAAGGCCCTTGAAACAAATCCAGTAGGGGCAATCTTCGCAAAGACAATCATACTACCACGAAAAAATGCTAGACCCTACAATATTTGTCCCTATATACATTCATTAATAGAAGCATAGACAGATAGTAGTATAGGGACCAGGATCCTCTCAAACAGAAAAACTCAACCCTAAAACAAGTCAATCAGTCGAAAGACTTGAAACAATGGTGTAACCGAGAATTTCCTTCAATGGTACCTTATAGCATTTCTTAATGACTGCCATGGGTGTCCATTTTTAGGTTGCAATTGGTACAAATAATTAAAATTCATTCAAAAGTAGCTATAGGTGAGTTTTTAAGTGTGGATCCAAATAGGTGAGACATTGATCTATGAGAGTTTTTGAGTTTTGATATTTTAATTGTTAGACTTGTCTCACATCGCTTCTCCAAGCCATTAAGCTTGGTTAATAAAATCTGGAGGCAGCTTCACTTATTGCTAACTGGTTATAGGTTGGATGCCTCCAAGAAATGTAACATGAAATTAGAGCTAGGTCTTGAGTGGGCTTACGTGAGAATCTTGTCTCATCAATCCACGAGAGGATCGATTCACAAGCTAAGGGAAAACAGTTCTAGTAGTTTTTGAATTTTAGAAACTATTTTCTACTAAAGGTTTAGAGCGCTTAAATCGATCGTAGTAGCTGTACATGAATCGGTGTGAATATTCAAAACAAATAGATACATAATGGGAATTGGTAGATACATATTTAATTTTTCAATTTTGCCAATATCAAGTTTTTTCACAGAGATATAGCAATAGTATGGTAGTAGTTGTTAGAGATACAACAAAAAAAGAGATATCATGTTCATAGAAGTCGAACTCAAGACCTAAGCACAATCAGCTGGGCTAAGCCAACAATCACTGTTTTTTTAGGACTCACGTTCCGGAGCTAATCAAGGTCTTATTCCATAATTACTTGGCAGTACTGACATTAAATATTTTCTGTGGATCACAATCTCAGGCCTTTTTGGTTTGCATTAAAAAAATCATAAAATAGATCATTCCAATTGACAACAAGCAAAGGGCAACAGTAAGCCCACCCAAGACTGATTTTTGGGTGGGGTTGAGGTAGATTTTTGGGGTGATGAGTAGAGAGAGAAATAGAAAAATGACACTAATAATTATAAAAGAAAACTTATTGGGGACCATGCGAAGAGAGAAGCTTTGAGTCTAGAGACCCAAAGCGAACAAGGTCCGAGAGTCTCAAACGGGTGTCAAGCTAGAGAAACTTCAATCCGTAGACCCAATCCAACCGACCATTTTCAATTACTCCTATTTAATGCTGTCGTTGGTAAGCATGTGATGCCTTAAAGCAAGTTCCATACGTGGCAAAATGTTGTTGACTCCTGAGATTAAGCCTTATCTCTAAGCTGCTCTCTCTCCACGCTGCACAGTGTTCTAAATGGCACTCGGCGCTAGTCAGGCAGCGACCCGCCGCCAAACGCCTAGGCGGCCGCCGGGCGATTCGGTGTTTTGTTACAAAATATTTTTAACGCAATTAAGCTCCACCAATATGGCCGCCTAGCTCCGCCAAATCTTTCTTAGCTGCCTAGCTGCCAAGTTCCACGAAGTCGGCCGCCAAGCTCCGCTAAATCTCCAAATTCGCCGAACGAGTTCCTGGGGGTGAAATCATGGTGCCGCCTGCCGCCGAGCGCCTAGGTCGCCATTTAGAGCATTGTCCATGCATCATTCATTTTGTTGTTTTCTAGACTAGATATGTTATCTTCCTATTCTCTCTGCAAAGTATTCCTTAGAAAAACCTTTGCACATCTCTCTCTGCAATCTATCTGCTCGTCCCTCATGATGGAGGGCATGGTTCGTGTATTTGACCAGGGCAACATTAGGAGTAAAGAATCCCCTGGATCAGATTCCTATCTTTTAAGGGTTATTGCTGATTAGTGATCTGTTTTAATCTCTCCCTTTTCATCTTTTTCCTCAAGTCAGTATATTGGAGTTTTCTTTAAATCATTGTTCTTGTTGTGTAAGAGTTGTCTATCTAGTACTCGTAAGAGATTTTGAGACTATTTTGGGTTTTCCTCAGAGGTTTAATTTGCTCTTTAAAGGTTCGGTTTTGACCAACCCGACCAGTTTTCAAGTGTTAATCGGTCGATAACGAGTGAAAGTAATCTCCAACCTGATGTGTTTGGGTCGGATGATGGGTAAGGGTCAAACCACCTGAACCAACTCGTGCACACCCCTACTGGCATACACATACCACCATGTGTTACCAAGCTCCACACTGACATGAGTGAGTGTTAGACTTGTCAATTGGTTTTAAGGTTGGATGCCTTCAAGAAATCTAACATTGTTTAAAGTCCTAAGAAGCAACACACACACATTGAGAATACTACATAGTTTATAAATGATATTCTTGAAATACACTTGAGAATACTAAGTGCAAGAATATATGAGCAAACCAAAACCATCGGAAAATCATATTATGCAAAGAATATATGACCAACCAAAATTTACCCTGAAGCAATTGGGATTTCTTTGGCTCAAGCCTGACAAGTTGAACTTCTCTTACTCCTACGAAGACATAAATGATTGCTTGGAAGTTGTCAAAAGCACCAGTAGTCTTATTCGCAGCCTGGAAGGTGATATAGATATGAGCACCTTCAACTAACCGCCAATTCGCCTTGAGGACCTTCACAACTTCAAAATTTGTTCCCTAGGAAATATACAAGCGAAAAGTTAAACAAACCACAAAACCAAGAAAAAAAAATCAATAAAATTAATTGGAATGGAGAATAAATTTAAACACACGCACCGACATACATTTTCATTGTTGTAATGGTCAATGGCTGCCTGCGAATCGTCCATCAAATCTGCATACATAAGTGGCTCCTCTTCTTCAGCAACAGGTAGTAGAACGTGTACACCAATCTGGGCCACATTAGCAGGAAGTTCGATGGTATCAAATCCCTGTACACACAAACAAGGTTATAATAACATGAGATCCACCACAAACATACAAATCTAAAAACATAGAAGCGGAGAGGCAGGAGAGGGGAATAAAAATGATGTGCGGAAACAGAGAGGACAAAAACAAAACGAAGAATTAAGCACACTGAATTTTTCTCTACAATTTCCTTTCCTATCTTTTCCTCAAGCCCCAAAATGGTCGTACAATAAAGTAGAAGCTACACAAAAGTTACAGCGCCTTTGGATGGTGCGATTTCACAAGAAAAGAAAGGGTTGTGGTCTCTCGCCAAATCTTATCATTTTTGGTGAGAAACAAAACAAGCCTTCCATTTACACACATTCCCCGTCATTTCTCACCTATTTATCAAATAAGTGGTGAGAATCCTTTCTCGATTCTTTTCTTTTCTCACCAAATCCCTCCATCCAAATGGGCTGTAAAGTTCAAATATTGGATAGGATATATATAATAAACACATTCCTCGCTCTCCTCGAGTGTCTTGTTGTAGAGATCCCACTCTTCATCGGTAAACAGACGACATTCCTGGTTGATTTCCTCTGTTGTAGGAGGTTGATCATCAGTAAAATTGATTCCTTCTGCAGCGGACCAAAGGGCATCGATTTCCTTGGGGTCATCCACCAACCACGGAGGCACTCCATCAGACATCTGATTGATTAAACACAGGAGGACTTGTGTAATTAGCATAAAACGAATTACTAACTTCCAAGGTAATCAATCTATGCCTGGTCTCAAAAAGAAAGCCCTAACACACAAAAGAATTGGCGCACTAATAACCTAATCATGATGAGACTACAATCAAAACAGACGAAGAATACATCTATCTAGTTAGCACTTAGCATACGAGAAGATCAAAAGGCAACGAGTTAGCATAAAATCAATTAACACACAAGAATTAGCCCTAATTACACACACACACACACACACACTAATAATCTAATCATGAGAGACACCGAAAAAATCAGGCATACGAGATCAGAAGGAAGGCAGTGATTTTTATTTATCATAATTCCAAAGCCAAAAGCCCCGAAAATGGAGCCCTAGAATAGAAGACAGAAGCAAGCACAAACTGGGGAAAAAATCAAATCAATCAAATATAAGAAGAAAGAAGATCGAAGATGGTACCGAAAGAGTAAAGTAACTGGTGCTAGTACAATTATCAAAACAAAAACAACACGCTACCTCTCAAGCCTCGCTTCTTCTCTCTCTCTCTCTCTCCTCTCTCTCTCTCTCTCAGGACAGGGTAGCGTATGGCGTGAAAACTTGACGGTTGTCATTCTGATCCGTGTGCTTTTTAGAGTACGGTATGAACCGTAACAAAATGGTCTCGTTCTTCGGATAAAAAAGGAACCTTGCTACAGGTACAGCAGCAATGGTACAGCAGCCAGGTACAGATCGCGTTTGCACCCGTTTCGGGTCCCACAAAGATGATCGGAACCGCTCATTTTGTTTAAAACATTTCTTTTAGGGTCCCTGTAAAAAATCATCTCAATCCGATATCGGAAAAGGTGTTTATGAATTATCCAACTTTGCTTCAAAATTTAGGCTAAGTTTTGAAGCAAAGTTGGATGATTCATAAACACCCTTTCCGATATCGGATTGAGATGATTTTTTACAGGGACCCTAAAAAAAATGTTTTAAACAAAATGAGCGGTTCAGATCATCTTTGCGGGACCCGAAACGGGCGCAAACGCGATCTGTACCTGGCTGTTGTACCATTGCTGCTGTACTCCTAGCTTTTTTGATAAAAAAGAAAGGAAAAAAAGTGTGATATTGCTGAACTGTTATGAACGGCTGGGATCTGCAGTCTGGGTTTACGGTCGGATTGTAAGGAGTCAAGTCTCGATTGCTGTTGGCTGATCCATGGATTTTGTATTCGAGGACATTTTTGGAAAGACATTCTTAGCAAAGTTGTCAATACCGTACCGGCCAGCGTACCGTTTTCACTATTGAAATGGTACGTACCGGTACCGGGTTGTATTTCGGTACCGTTCCGGATTTACCGCAATTAATATTATATATATATTTAATATATATCTACCATTTTTTAAAATTTTAAGTGTAAACATAAACAAAATGTAAAAAAAAAAAAAATTAATTTTGTACCGGAACGGAACACCGGAAAATGGCCGGAACAGACCGGTATTATCCGGTACACCTGGTATTGGCCGGAACAGGCCGGTATTTCAATCGGAACGGAACATGACTTTTTGCATTTCGTTTAAGGACCGGTACGGTACGTACCGGCCCGGCCGGTACGGAACGGATTTGACAACTTTGATTCTTAGGACCCGTGGCCCTACTGAAAAGGTAATTAAAGAAAGGCCTGTGTTCAATTTCTTTTTTTCAAATTATGTTTAAATTATTTATATCTTTCAATTTAAACCATTTTGCATAATTTTCAAAACTTTGTCTAATAAAATCAATTGAAATCTATAAAAAAAAAGATTCGTATTGCATACAAAAAATAATTGCTGTGTTTGGTTGCTCTTTCTAAGAGTAACTCTCAACTCTCGGCACAATTTTCAATAAATTTTTCTCTTTATCTCTCTCCACTCTTACCCCTCCAACTCTCAAAAATAACTTTTTATAACCTCAACCATTTATATTTTGGAAGATGTAAATGAGTTTTTAAAATGTCCGAAATAGTAACATGGACATTTATTAAGAGACGGAGAGATTATTAGAAAAGCAAACCAGTTTTAAAGAACCAATCGGACACCAAACCCAGACCGGTTTATTTTCCTTAAAAATAACCATTTTAGACAGCAAACCAAGACCGGATTATTATTTTTTTTTTCCGAAAAAAGAAAGAAACCATTTGGACATGTAGCGGTCCAGTTTGTGGGGCTCTTTTCAAAAAGAGAAAGAAACCATTCTTCAGTAGGAGTAACCCGGATCACTTTTTGAGCTGGGACTTGAGCTTCAAAATTCATTCACTACTATAACACTTTTTAAGTCCGATCTAGGCCCTCTCTCTCTCTCTCGCGAGCGAGCGATCCGTTTAAGCAACCCAAAACCTTCTTCTCCAACAATGGCGGATTACCATGTTGCGTTGCCATTGCACATACTCCCCCCTGTCAAAACCCAGATACAAGCGTGTAGGTTAATTGTTGTTTTAAATGTAGGTAGTTAGGTCTGCAAATGAACTCTGCCGTTTGTGAACTGCTCGAGGCTCGACTGAGTAAAAATTTTATTTGAAGTTCTAGACCTATGAGAGCATTATCTGACTCAAACCTAAGCAAGCACGAGCTCGGCTAGTCGAATTTTCATTGACCTCGAGCTCGGCTCAAGTTCGCTTCAAAATTTAATGAACGAATCAGAACATTTTAAAGCTCCGTTGAATTCGGCTCGTTTGCAACCTTAGATGTTGTGAGCTCGAGCCAGGCTCAAGTTCGCTTCAAAACTTAACGAACGAACCTGGGCATTCTAAAGCTCGGTTCGATTCGGCTCGTTTGCAATCTAAATGTTGTGAGCTCGAGCTGAGCTCAAGTTCGCTTCAAAACTTAACTTTGCTTCAAAACTTTACGAACAAACACAAACATTTTAAAGCACGACTGGTTTGGAGCCCTAAATGTTGTGTAGATGTTTGCCATATTCAGTGTTGTACTTAAATTTAAAATTTCATGTTTCTATTTTAATTATCCTAGCTTGTCTTTGAGGTATTTGTTGTCACCCTTATATGGATCACATGGTATAAACCCTCATTTTATGATCATTCAGGAATTTTGTATGGGATACATTTTAGTATTACTAGCAACTCGTTATTACTCTTTTGTTGATTTAACAAATGTCTATTGTGTAACTTAAAGCTTGAACTTTCGAGTTCTTAAATGTGGCATTTGAAAATAGGACCGTAGACTGTAGTCTTTCCCATATAACATATTCATCTGTGTGATGACTTAATTTCTTATGGCTTTTGACGGGTCATTAGTTCACTATTTGTTTTGTCTCATTGTGAAAAATCTGGGATTCTCCAAACCTCTGGATACCATAAAACTCAAGCATTTGGCTTAGTCTTATGCTCTGATATGATCAGCAATTTTGAGTTATCTGTAAGATATTAGCACAAGGTCTAGTGACTAGTGTAGACTTGTTGGGGATATATTAGCAGCACTCTGTATTAGTTTGAGAGTGTTCACATGATAATTAGCATAACATTCTTGCACGTTTCATTGCAGCATGTTGCGGTGTTGTGGCTACCATGTCCGCAACCGAGGCTAGATATACGCATCTCAATGAGGATTATAAAGCCCTCGCCTCGCAACACTTGATCAACGTAATACCAGAGTACTCTCAAGTGTGTCAGAGGCAGCGAGCTGATGCCAAAGGGTGTTACAGCATTAGCACCCTGGAAGCCTTGGAGCACGTAAAAACCCATGGAGTTGTCCATGATATTGTTCTCCCATTTGAAGGGAGACGCACCGAGGCTCGACCAGACGACGATGCGGAAAGGGTCTATATTGACCATTATAGGGTGTGGAGAGCTAATGAGGTGCTAGAAGCCGTTGATCATCACATACCGGTGATTGGAGAGTTCAAGGTTCCCTCGAAAGCAATATTCAGCGTTCGGGTAATAATTAATTCCTTCCAGTAGATATAACTTTGTGAAACTTCTATTTCTTTTGCTAAGTTAGTCAACTTGTATTTTAGGATATGCGTATCTATGCTGAACAAGTCCGAGGTAAGCATTTGGCAACCCATGCAGTGGTCATTTGGGGGCACGGTAGAGAGAACGGGATCGAGTATTATCTTGTACTGAACTCTTGGGGAGACACTTGGGGTGAGCATGGATTTGGAAGGATTGATCGACGTCTCTTTCACTTGTTCGCATCGCCAGGAATACCATATCAAAGCAAACCAGAGGATCGCCAACTCAATAGTATGAAGGCAAAATTAAATGTTCGTGATGTCTTGTTTTTTTTCCTTTGAAACAACACTTACAAAACTGTGGCGTAACCTAATCGTATCTCTTTTTCGGTCTTTTTATCGAAAGGCTACTGCAAGAGGTCACGTGTTTCAGAAATATGGGATTGATTACTCCACCGAGAAAGAAGAAACAACTGAGGAAGTAAGAACTCTCTCTTTTTAAAATTAAAAGTTCCAATCTCATTGATTGAAATGAAAGAGTAAAGTTTTCATTGTATATATTTGTTAGGTCTTTTGTTGTGTCCTAAAAGTTTATGCGCATTGCACCCCATTGGTGCCTTCTCTTATATGAAATCTTGGTGGGTAAAAAAGTCTAACAAAGCATTGATTTCTAATTGTACAGTATGCAAATGCATTTGTTTCTATCTCTGAAAAAGTGCCAAATATCACCTATATTTCCATAAATTCAAAAAGATTAGGAGTTCTTACAGCTACCTATCAACTCTCCCGTTACACACCAGCTTGAGCAAAGCCTGGCTCATGTAACAAATGAGCTTACGAATCGAGCTCTAACTGGCCTCATTTACTTGACAAAAACACACATGGGAGAGTCTCTCATTAAGCAGAGAAAGAGTTATTTTGTGAATTAATTAGGTTCATTTCCAGTCCAAATTTTGGCAAGTGAAGGCACTGTCCAGGATTAGTACGTTCTTCCCCTCTATAGGCTGGGCGACGAGGCCTTTAAACAGATCACAAGTGGACTAGATTGTATTGAAATTGAGTATCGCAGCTGAACAGTTAATGTAATGGCTGAGCTGATTATGGAACTTTGTTTACATTGTGATTTAGATATTGATAATGTTATTGGAGATGATCCATCTGTATGGTACTACTATATACATTGAAGGCGATCTTTTTAAATATATCTAACAAGATACAATTTCTTACTAAAACCTGACCATTACAAGGGATTTCCAAATGCAGGGTTGCTCTCAATCATCACAAGTGTTGGAAGGTGGTGAGCTGAATTTACACATGGCTGAAGAATGTTTAAGAGAGAGCCTGTTCGGTGTAGAAACAAATACAGGGTCTTTAATGCATGTTGGAAAAATTTGCCTGGTTTCGGGCAAAAAGGACATGGAATCAATTCAAGGAGATGGCCCCAAGAGTACGTTAGTTCTTTCTGATGATGTGACTGGTATGAGTTCTTTCTTGACCCTTAAGCGTGTTGGATCTGTAACATCGACAGCTTTGTCCTGCAAATATTTATTGAAAAGTTTGTCTACCTCTAGTAAAAAACCACTGCAAAGCCGAGGCAGGCTTGCTTCCAAGCCATTAGGGAGGAGGATTCAGCTTTTAAAATTTAACCTTGAAAGGTGCTCTGTGAACTTCAGAGGTGATGTGGGTTTGGAGAACACAATTGTTGCAGACCCTAAACGAGTGAACTATGGATCTCAAGGTCGTCAATTTACAGTGAGTGTCTCACGTGACAGCACCCCACTTTGTGCAAGCATAATGTCCACAAGTTCCGGTGAGTGTAATAAGTTGAAGTACCCTGTATCTTTTGACGTCTACCTATTCAATCTGTGTATGAACAAGGAGAAACAGTCCACCCAGATGGAGCTTGAACGAGCAAGGTATACCTATCAGGAATATGTGGAAGATGGTACGCCTGGAATAAAAGTGGCATTGTTTAATATGCGGACTGCAAAATTTGTTAGAACTGGTGGTCTTAAGGAGATAGCTATTTGCTCTTTCTTTAGTGCTACTGGAGCCAGGTGGGAGCCCGATGTGCATATAGCATCGTTTGAACTTGTGCTACATGTGAAGTTACTTATGCATAATCAGATACTTCAAGACCTTAATTCTAATAATGCAGAAGACACATCTTGTGTTAGAGGTAAAAACCAGGAGAAAGACTACTCTGTGGAACAATTACAAAATGAAAACGTGAAAAGAAAATCTCTTTTCGCTATTGATATTGAAATGCTGAGCTTATCTGCTGCGGTCGGAGATGGGGGGGATGCCTCTATAGGAGTACTTCTTGAAGGGGTTATGCTCAGTTTCAATGAAGCAGGCGTATCTAAAAGCAGCCAGATTCAAGTTTTTCACATTCCTAATGTGTCTAGTGGTTCATCTGATGGAAAACTTGAGGGAACCACTACGTGGGATTGGGTTATGCCCTACAGGTTGCAGTTACGTGCCATTGATGATTCCATAGAGGATATGTTGAGAACTTGGAAGCTTGTCACTTCTGCCAAAGCCAATCCGATGTTTCCGACGAAGATAGAAGGTGCAGAACCCAAAAAGCCTAGTTCAACAATACTTGGATGTGTGCAGTTGTGCATGAGCAAACTAAGTGCTGACATAGGGGAAGAACCAATACAGGGTTGGCTCGATGAACACCATCAGCTGATGAAATATGAGGCTTGGGAATTAGCCGCCAGGTTGAAATTTCTTAATGGCCTTATTTCCGAAGGCAGTCAATGTCCTGGAACTGCTGAAACAAAGGATTGTATTCATGATAGTAAGATTTTTTATAATGGGGAGGAAATTTATCTTCAAGTTGCTTCAGCTATTAAGAAAATGGGAGAGGAGATTTATAAGCAATCATTGGAGGCGTATTACAAGGCACGTCAGAATCTAGTGCCCTTGGAAGGATCAGGTGCTTGTAGGAATGGGTTTCAAGCTGGTTTCAAACCTAGCACTTCTAGAACTTCCCTTTTTTCTATCTCTACAACAGATTTAGATGTAAGCTTGACAAAAGTTGTAGGCGGTGATGCTGGGATGATAGAGGTTATACAGAAGCTTGATCCTGTCAGTCGAGAATATAACACACCATTTTCCCAACTTTATGGAAGCAATCTTCTGCGTACCGGAAATCTTGTAGTTCAAATAAGAAACTACACATATCCACTTTTCTCTGGAACTTCTGGTAGATGTGAAGGTTGTATTGTGCTAGCTCAACAGGTCTGCCCTCAATTCTACTTCCTTCTCTTCACCATTATTTTAATCTTTTTTAGTGTTCCTTCTCTGGCATGTGCCCCTTTCTAACCACGTTTAGAAAAGATCGGGGAAGTCTGAAATAGTATTTAACTCCCATGCCACTGTTTCTTGAGTAATGAAGTTCAAGAAACTTGCGGATTACTCTGCTGCTTTTACATTTTTGCAACATATTTTATTTGAAATTCAATCAATTTGTGAAAGGTCGATATGATGTTAAAATACTAGGTTACCCTTGTTATTTGTTGTCCTACTACTTTGATAGTCTGATCATTTCACATTATCTATTGCCCACTTCATCTAAGGAACTAGGTAGTAGGTATACTCTCTTGATCAATTTCTCATGACCAAGGACATTAGGCACGTCTGAAACCATCTTTCTTAAATGCTTTTTTTTTTTTTTTTTTTGTAAAGTGTGTTTACAAATAAACAAAGATGTTACAGCACATGGTATTGGGCTCTTAAAATAGTTTCTTATTGATTCTGTGTGGGTGCATGTCCAACTAGACTTGTTAGGCACATTTGCCATACCCTAACCCGAGTGTCATGCGTAAGATGTAACCATCCCTAACTATTGACACTGCATGAATCTGGAAGAGCTTATGTAATATTGTGCACAGGCAATGACTGGAAATAACTAGGGAGCGAATTTACACGGAAGATGCAATCTACCTCTAAATTTGGGCGTGATGTCGACTCTATTCCTAATGGTGTAGCCCAGGTGAGAGAAGAAAATAGTTTATATAGTTATTAAATATGAAAAGTAGTTGCACTTGGGAGTTGAACAGTGACGGTGGAGACACTGCTACGTTGCTTTTATACATTTAGGGTCTGTTTTTTTGACCGGATATAAGCATTGGAAAGGACTATATATCCAAGGCATATCCTGTTTTTGGTTAAAATTTGTATGGTCCAGATTAATATGCATTGGACATAAAATCCCACAAAGTGTGGGATATACATGGGGGTGGTGTTTTATTTCATCATCTGACGAGATTACACACCTATATGATTATATATCCCTTCACCATTAGCCCTCTCAAATAAATGGGTCCTTAAAGCTGGATCTTTTGTTCGAAACTCTGGTTATGTTGCATTTTACGATATTGAACCATGACTATTGACTTCTTGATGAAGCATGTGATTGAATGATCCTTAATTAATGGCAGGCGACATGCTTTTATCTCCAAATTCAGCATGATGTCTTTGTTGGGAGATGGATGAAGGTGTGCAGGCTTCGTTCAGCCAGTGGCACTACTCCACCAATGAAAACATACTCGGATTTACCCTTACGTTTTCAGCAAGCAGAAATTTGCTTTGGAATGGGTTTTGAGCCATCTTTTGCTGACATTAGCTATGCTTTTAATGTAGCTCTTCGTAGGGCTAATCTAAGTATCAGGAACCCTAATGCTGCAGATATTCAGCCATCAAGAAAGGAAAGAAGCTTACCTTGGTCGGATGATATGAGAAACTACATTCATGGGATTATCACCTTATTCATATCTGAGATGAAATGGAATATCCTTGCTACTACTGATCCTTACAAAAAGAGTGACAAACTTCAAATTGTTTCTGGTCATATGGAAATCCAGCAATCAGATGGCCATGTTTATGTGTCTGCCAAGGATTTTAAGATTTTGTCATGCACGTTGGAGACTTTACTGAACAACTGCAGCTTAAAACTTCCTACTGGCAGGTCTGGTGCTTTCATCGAGGTCCAAGCCTTTAATCTGGAAGTGACAATGGTTTGGGAATGCGATTCGGGCAATCCCATGAATCATTACTTGTTTGTGCTCCCAAATGAAGGTGTTCCTTGTGAAAAAGTTTTTGACCCCTTTAGATGTACATCTCTCTCGCTGAGGTGGGATTCTTCGCTTCGACCCTTTCCTCTCTTAGCTGAGAATCAATCGCAATCCTACTCCATGGGAGATGATGTTGTCCTGGATGGCGGTGCCTATGACTCCACACTTAAGTTGGAGAATGTTTCAATTGAGTCTCCAACTGTGATTGTTGGTGTTCATGATTTGGCATGGTTACTTAAATTCTGGAGCGTGAACTATGTTCCTCCATGTAAGTTGTGGACATTTTCACGGTGGCCTTGTTTTGGAATTCCAAGAGTTGCCAGATCAGGCAACCTGTCATTCGACAAGGTGATGAGAGAGTTCATGTTCCGAATGGATGCAACTCCAACATGTATAAGGAACATGCCCATGGATGATGATTATCTTGCTAAAGGACTGACATTTAAGATGAAAAAGCTGAAATATGAACTCTGTCATAGTTGGGGTAAGCAAAAATACACAGTTGAATGCAAGCGTGATCCTCTTGATCTTGTTTACCAAAGTCTTGATCTTCACATGCCTAAAGCTTATCTTAACAAAGAAGATTGTATGACTGTTGCAAAACCAATTCAAATGACTAGGAAACGTTTAAAGTCTGCTTCCATGGATAGAACTACAAGTGAAAAAGGTGGTTGTGTAAGCGGGAGCAAAGAGAAGTATCATGATTATGGATTTCTGTTATCATCTGAGTATTTTACAATCAGACGGCCAGCACCGAAGGCTTTCCCTGCAAGGTTATTAGCATGGCAGGAATCTGGAAGAAGAAATCTTGAGATGACATACGTCAGGTCTGAGTTTGAAAACAGGGGTGAGAGTGATGAGCATACACGATCTGATCCTAATGATGATGATGGTGTTAATGTTGTAATAGCTGACAATTCTCAACGTACTTTTGTTTATGGCCTCAAGCTTTTGTGCACTATTGAAAATAGACACGCTGTTTGGTCTTGGGTTGTTGGAATATCAATGGTCTTTGAACCTCAAAAGCCCTCTCCTTCTCGGCAGTATGCACAGAGGAAGTTGCACAAGGAAAATCAGGTAGTTGATGGACCTGAAAGGGCTCATGAAGATATGTCAAAGGCCCCTTCAGCCAATGAAGGTTCCAGTTCCCCTTCCAAACATGCAGAGTCTTCAGGATCAGTTTTATCTCGTCCACACACAGCAAAATTAGAAAACTCATCATCATCATTTAGTGCAGGCGGTAAGCTCTTTGAAAACCTTGGAAATCTGTCTCGAAGACTTCTGTTTTGTGTTTTATGCATTTGTGTATATTATGTTCATGTATTTGTTAAAAAACCAGTGATTTCATTAGGCTCTTATAAACTGATTACCAGCACGATAAAATAGTATTTTTGTACCTGTAATTATATATCACTATGATTGGTAATTCTCTTTACATATTTGAATTACAAAAGATTTCATTTGAGGGATCATATTGCTTTGCCATCAGCAAAGAATGGAAGCACTGGTGATTTCGAGGAGGAGGGAAGTAGACATTTAATGGTGAATATTATAGAGCCACAATTCAATCTTCACTCAGAAAATGCCAATGTAAGTTGTCTCGGAAATTGATCTTTTGTCGTTCTCCTGTTTCACTCAGAATGTAAGTTGTCTTTTGTCGTGATTTTTGTGACCTCTTTGCTGATAGGCACTGCAACTTCATCCAATCACGTATCAATTTACTCTTGAAAGCAGGGACGGAACCATAATTTCGTAAACGCCGGGGCCGAACTATGAACAACAAGATTTTGAAATTTTAAGTTTCGTGAATTTAATAATTTATTTGGTTAAGGTTTGCGGGAGTTTTTTTTGGTAATGAGCGGAGATATAGAAAGAGAAATTAAATTAATAGTTGAAGGAAAAACTTATGGGAGGCTTTGTGCAGGGAGAAAATTTTGGTTGTGGGACCTAAAACAAACACATTCTTCAAGTATTTAATTATGTAAACAACACCCAATACAAAATACAATATCCACATATTCTTAACAAACTAAAAAATAACTAATATTAATATTAAAATTAAAATTAAAATTCAAAAAACAAAAAAATCCTGGAACCAAGCGAGGGCCGTGGCCCCCATATGCCCCAATGTGGTTCCGTCATTAGTTGAAAGGTAAAATACTAAAATTGGCAATGCTACCCGTCACTTGTTTTACGTAGAAACCCTTGCTACTTGTGTATCAGCTTTCACATGTAGTCAAAGTCAAATCAATCTCTCTCTCTCTCTCTCTCTGGTTTTCTTTTCTCTTAAGAGTCTCTGAGGGAAAAGGAAATAATTGTTTATAGTGCCTCTCCCATAGTTTTGACTCTTAAGCAAGCACAAGTGGCAAATTAAACCTCCTGCAAGATTAACCAAACTAGCTGAATTGGTTCCCTTTTTATGTTGATTCAGATATGGATGTTTCTGCTCTTCATCTGGACTTACTATTGAATACTTTAGTTTCGATTGGACACTGTTGTGGAGATGATTGCCTAATGGACCTCTCTAACGGTGCAACTGAAATCTAGGTCTCTCTTTTTTTTTCTTAGTTATGAATTTCTGATCATTGGTCATAATTATAGCAAAAAATGTAGGAGCAAGAAATTCTACTCTGACACATGGAATCATCAATCATCATTTCGTTGACCTTTCAAAACATGATCGAACTTCGGTTACAAATTTCTCTTCCCTGTATTTGTTGATTGTTATGGTTTGAACTCACATTGTTTCTTTTATGCGTATGAGAAAATAGAATTTACTTAAACACTTCATTTGATTGTTTTAATATCTTCATATTTGCAATTATTAGTCAAACATAGATCTATCTGTGGCATAGTATATACTACATCTGTCCAATTTTAGTGCATGGATGATTGATCATGCACAAAAATCAAAAGGATTTTTGAACAAAAGGTTTACAAAAATTAAATTTCTCCTGTTTAATTTCCTCTTTTTTGATATTGTGATTACTTTAAAAATAAATCAAGAAAAGGGTGGTAAGGGGAAATGATGATATAATTTTTTTAACTTGTCAGATGACAAATAAAATTCTAAGAAGTGGAAAGTATGCCACTACTGTTCTGGAGGGATTATTCTTTCCTTCTCATTTATTTTTTCTGGGTATGTTGTTTGAGAAATTTGTTCTTGAGTATTGATTTTCAACACTTCAGTAGCATTGTTTAAATGTTTTGGTAAATGAGAGTATTATATACAAGTATTTAGGGAGCTTTCCCTCCAGCTTACATGCAAAGAAAAAGATAGGATGCTACGAAGGCTAATGAGAGTCAAGTACAGAGAGCTGAATGTCCATGTGAACACAAAATAAAATTGAGGCTAGAGGCTCTAGCAGACCTAAAAATATTCTGTTTTTAATATCGATTTGGATTTGATTTAGCAAGTAATTAGGAGATCTAGAGATCTTTTTTGAAGGTTCTGCTATTCCTTTCCTGCCATAGGTAATAAACTAAAGCTGCCCAAGCTAACATCCTTCAACATTTTGAACGGATTTCCACTGAACTTCGCAGTGATCCATATTATCTCCCGGTGCCAAGATTTAAAAACCTTCGAGATATTGTGGAGAAGAGCAACCTAATGCCTGATTGCCTTTGGAACATAAAAAAAAAAAAGGAAAGAAAAGAAAAGAAAACAGAGGAGGGAGGGTTTGCTCCTGCTGACTACAGAGCAAACAGGTGAGTGGTGTGATTCCCAATTGTTGGCATTGTGGTTTGGTACATAGGTTTCTGAGTTCCCTCTGATAGCCATCCATAAAGTCATACAATGCTGGGAATAAATTTTGGAAACCATTTGAGTTTGTGCAAACTCACATTAGGTTGATGAGCTCATATAGCATTCCGGTGGAAGCTGCAGTCTATTTAAGAGAGGGAGAGATAACCCATTCAGCTTTATCAGTTCTGAGGGAGTTAGACAGAAAGGGAGGGATCCAAGCTGAGTCGAAAGGCCAAGTCCATCGGTTGTTATATACGTATAATCGCAGTAACCTTTGCGAAGAGGGGAATACCTAAATCATGGGAAAATCTGGGACCAAAATAGTCCATGAAGGAAGAGCATCTCCAACCATCCTTCAATCCTCAAAACCATTCTTGACATCTTCAGAATGAAGAATGCATCCTCTACAACCACACTTCATTCTGACTCTTCAAATGAAGTGTCCATTTTGATTCTTCAAATATGAAGCCTCCTTCAAATTATAGAGAATATTCTCCATATATTTTGGATCACAGCATATGAATTAGGATTTGATTTGGACAATGCTAGTACCACTTGAAAGGTATTCGTGATACCTTTAAAATGAGAGCAATTTTGGATATATTTGGTAAATCTTTACAAATTTGATAGTTTAGATTTTGGAGGGAAAGTGGGAGATGGTTGAGTTTGGTAGTGAAACTAGTGAGTTATTTGCAAAAGGAAATTAGAAATGAAGAATGTGGGTTGGAGTTTCATGAATAGTAAGAATCTCTAAATGCACCTTTTGGATAAGAAGCAATATTGTGATCCTTAAAAACGAAGAATTGGGTTGGTGATGCTCCAAGGGGGTGCCAGTTTTTGTACCAGAATGATTTGTTTTAGTTGACCATGCATAAATAATTGTGACAGAAACTAATCGAGCTGTTGGATTAATTTAGCAATCGAGCTAAGAGTTAATCCATTGAATGCAGTCTTTTCACCAAACAAAGAGTTAATTCCATGAATACACTATTGCGAAGTATTCATTTACCATAGTCCAGTCCTGCTAATATTTTGAGTTTAATCTTTTTTTTAGATTGATGATGCTCATGAGCATTCTTTGAGGCAGAGTCCAGCTACTTATACACAAATAGTACACTCTGCAGCAATAGGACCATACAGGTTTGTTCACACCTGAACTTGGTTGAATTGCTTATACTTGATCTAAAATATTTCAAAGATTGTCTATGGGCCAAATGCCTCAATTTCCTTATTGAAATACGTAGCACCATGTTAGACTGCTCCCTAAGAGCATGCCATGTTTTTGTTGTACGGAAAACTTGCTGTCAAATTTATCCTCTTGAAAATTTGTTTTCACTTCTACCTTGCAGTCCAAACAGGGATTTTGTAAAGATGGTGCCTGCTAATTTACTTCTTCTTTGATGTCATCTTGTCTGCAAAGGAGCGCTACCTCGCTTATCAAAATTTGCCTCCTTGCAAAATGTATATACTTCCAATTGATCTTGCTCCGTTTTTTGTCACTTTGTTTCAGGATTGGAACTATATTCAATAATCTGGCAACGACTCTGTCAAGTGGTCCTGCTGTAGATGATCCCATCTTTGCTTTGCTGGGAGTTTTCTGGCCGGTGCTTGAAAATTTTTTTACGTCCGAACACATGGAAAATGGGAGTCTATGTGTGGCAGCTTGCAGGGCTCGTTCACAAGCAATTCATTCCTCGGATATTGGTGCTTCTATTTGCTATTCTATTTTTCTTCCGTAAATACTTGCATTGGGAGTTTTCTTGGCAAAGCTGGAACTTCTTGGCCACATACTTCTCATGCAACTTGCATCTGTCTTATTTGCAGGCCAACACTTCGTAACACTACTGCCCAAAGTATTAGATTGTCTTTCCAAAAAAAATTTCTGCCATTCCAAAGTCAAGATTGCTACATTAGAGCTGGTGAGATGTTTACATTGTACCAAGCACTGTGTGATGAGAAATATTGGAGGCATCTTTAGTTCCATCTAGGTAGATTCTTTCCTGGGGCTACACTTTAGATAGCAACAACAGATGACATAGTGATTCCATGTTATGCCTCAATCTGGTTCGATTACAGGTACACGGTGTTTGAGTTGTCCACCTTAACAGAGATCAGAACATCTCATTTTAATCCAAAATTGTCGGTGTAAAAGTTGCTAGAGGCACAAACTGGTCCGATTGTTCACAAGCATTCTTGTCATATATGCGATGTTATCACATATTGTATGTTTGACCAATTACTGGGTTGTGTTTTCTTCATATACTGTTCCTGCTTTTGTCTTCTTCTACCTTCTTCCGCGACTGCAATGGATCGTATTCTTACTTTTCTTTGATTCTTCTTTTCCATTTCACCAATCCTTTGCAGCTTCTGTCGTCGTTGAAGAATTTGGTAGCAAAGAGGAATATGGACCTCTATTCATTAATTAGAACTTTTAAAAGATTTACACATGCAGCATCGATAATGGATTTTAACTCTTCATATTTATATGTGTGTGTGTGTGTGTGTGTGTAATCAAGAACCTGATCTATTGGATGCCTACTCTAATTTTTCATATGTAAGGTCCAAATTCCGTGGTCTCTCTTATTTGGCAATTTCACAACAAAACACACATTGGGTCTTCTTGCTCACTGCTTCTTCAATCTGTTGCTCTTGTCAAGCTATGGGAGATTATAATGATGTCTTTGCTGATAGGATTTGCAACTTTAGATGTTAAAAAGTTGGGTTTTGAATTGTTAATCCTTTGCACTAGAGTTATGGTTTATTTCTTGTGAGCTTGATCTCTTGTTTTATTGTAGTAGTTTCTTTCAAATCGAGCTTAGGAACTCTGCTTTCTTTTTTCCAGGTTGCTTTTCAAGAGATGCCAGAAGTTCCTGCTAAAGAAGATGAAGATCGAGAAGTTGGACCTTCCTGATCTGTTGAGATTTGTTTTTTCTATTTTTGGTAAACTAAGATTTCAGGCTTAAAAATTCACTGGGGTATGACCCCTGAGATACATTACGTACACAAAAAGAAGCATTACAACCAGCAAGGCTAAACATCTATTGAGATATGTTGATCTGATTACTTATTTTTTTCCATCTGTTTCTCACTTTGGAACTGTGAGGTCATGGAGCAACGTTTGCCTGCATAATGGGAAGGAAAGATCTTGTGCCGGTTACGGGTTTTCGATTGGATGGTTGGAGAGAAAATTTCAAATCATTAATGGCCCTTCTTGTGGACCTTTGGTAGCCTGCCTGCATTTTAATACTGAAAATTCGATTAGGGGTTTTGTAGAAATGTAAACTACCAAATGGGAGAAAAAATGTTGTACTCTGTTGTTCTATTGGATTTAATACTAGAAGCCAGGGCACACGTAATACATGTGCAAGTCGGATTTTGTCAAAATTTTAACAATTCCTTTTCGTTTAATGTTTGATCGGTTTTTCACAAATTTTAACGTATTGCGTGTGTCCGGCCTCTAGTATAGGTTAATGTCCTTCCTTTAATCCTTTTTGTCCATGGAGCCACAGTCTTGTAGGCATCATCAGTCCAGGCTCCCCAGCCTGATTGTTAATGGAAATAGTTTTCATTTGTATGTTCGAAATTTAAAACTTCAAAATAATATTGTTCACTTAGGTTTTTTCATATTGGTCACTCAGATTTCTTTATTGCCCCCTCGAAATTTTTTTTTTTTTGGGATGGGGGTTGAATGCTGTTGAAGGGAAGAAACCAGAAAAATCTCAGGGAGAATTACATAAAACAAATTAGATAAATAAACGTTAGAGTTTGATCCTCGTAAAAAATTGAACTACTTTTAATTTTAGAGACTTTAAACCCTAACTTTTAAAATGGTCACATCCATCTGCCCGTCTCTGTTTAGACACATTAACAGAGATGTCTAATCTGAGAGGGATATCTTTGAATACATGAGGGGAAAATGTATATATAGAGTTCTCATCTTCAGGAGTTATGCTTCGGGCCCCAAGAAACTTAGGTCCAACCCTAATCACCACAGCGCACACGACCTCCTTCTTCCTCCCCCACCGTCAAAGGCAACCGGATAGGAAGAATCCGGTTGAATATATAAGTATCGGGGTGGTTCCGGGAACCCTTCAAAAAATCCTCTCAATTTCCAGATTGAATTTTGATAATTCGAGCCTCTCAATGTAATCAGAACGTGATTTTAAGGGTGCCCATTAGAAATTAGCAAAAACAATGACCGGGAAGGGCTTCATCCGAACAATTTTTTTATTGAACTTTATTGGACAGTTCAATAAAAAACTGCTCAAATCAAGCCATTTCCAGTTAGTTTTTTTGTCAGTTTCTTGCGAGCACCCTTAAAATCACGTTCTGAACACATTAAGCGGCTCAAATCATCAAAATTTGATCGGGAACTATGAGATTAAAACTTGGAGAATTTTTTTAAGGGTTTTTTCAAGAGTCTCCGAAACCGCCCAAGTATTGTAATGAAAGATATATCTTTATATGAATATATAGACTTTCCCATGGTTAAATAATTTTCTTCTTTTTTTCTTTTTCAAAAATATTCTGTCTTTCATGCATCTTTTTGAGTCTCCGAGATCTTTCAATGACCTATATTTGTTGAAGGTATATCTTCCCCGATCAATTGCGTAAACCCTGCGATAGCAACCGAACCAAGAAAAATATACGGAAAACGACATTTTTATCCTACACGTCCATCTAAATTAATCAATCATTCTTATTTACTTTCACTAAGGGAGTCCATTAATCCACAATCTCATCACAATTCCTCCTACGATGGTGACAAAAGTTATTTTCATGAGTCTAGTAGTTGAAAAGTAGCAATGCACTCTTAATAGAACTAGAGGTTCTTGAGATCCACACAACACCACAAAAATTGAAAAGAAAAGAAAAGAACAAACTTAATTTTCATTTGAACATTCTTTGGCTTAGAGCCTTGAGCATTGCTCTTGAGTATTGCCGAGAAGCCATCCTCCATTCCACACCTCTTGTCATCATGGCCTCGAACTCTGGATAACTGATCCGACCATCCTGTTTAAAAATACAAAGGGGTAGGTAAAACAAAAGGCACATTAAACCATAGGAAAACGCGTACGCTCGGACGAAGAATAATTGAGCAAAACACACACATAAAGAAACCACTACACAATGCTTTGTGGTTCTCAAATTGGATGCATTCACGGCTCACATAAGTTGTTCAATTCGTATCGATGAAGAAATAAACAGAACAAATTATATCCATTCTTGCATATAGCAATATATATATATATGAAGTATAGCATATAAATTAAATTAGTTTAATTACCTTATCCAAGTCAACATCAAAAATGATGTCTCGGATGACTTGATCATTGTTAGGGCCAAGGTTTTCCTCAACTAATCCTTCCCTCAGCTCTTCAACCTCAATGTACCCACTCTCGTCCTTGTCGAAGTACCGGAATGCTTGACGGAGTTGCTCGTCGTCTCCCTCCCCTATCTTTTTCAGGTGAACCGACATCGTTACAAATTCCTCGCAGTTCAGCAGCCCGTTTCCATCGACATCAGCCTTTTAATTAAAACAACACAAATTCTCAACTTCTTATTAGAGAGAAGATAAGAGAAAATCCAATATGTGAATATTGGATTGATTTATATATTAAATTGGACTGTATACCCAAGGTTTGCTTAAATTCCTTACAGTCCATATTAATTACAGATGCTTGGCAGTGGTGTCAAAGCGGCCGATTCGACAGTTCATCTAGGTAATCGACCGCTCGAATCTTAATCCGAGCAACAGACGGTTCAGATTTTTATTCGCTTGGATTAGATCCGAGCCTTTCGTGCCGAGACAAATGGCCACTTGGCACCGCTGCCAAGCACCCCCGCTGAGCAACATCTCACAATCCGGGGCAATCGAAGCACTTTTTAATTAATAGAGAATACAAATTAGTTAAATTACTCACAGCATCCATCAGCATCTGGACATCAGGATCGGCAACAGGTTGGCCCATCTTGTGGAGGCCATGCTTGAGCTCTTCAAATGTCAGGTTTCCATTTTTGTCAGTGTCCATCATATGAAACATCTGTTTGATTCCTGCCACTTTTTCATTTGGCAAATTATCTGCTACCACCTAATATATGATACAAACATACAAAATATTTGAATGTTAGTTTCTTCCCCAATTTTGCTACCCAATGTTCTGTAAATTAATTCATTGTATATTCAATATATAAGCTGAATACTCGGTTCGTCCCATTTTTGTTGTCATTTTTGCAAAAATCGTACAGTATAATTTTTTTAGCTAAAAAATTAAGCACGTTTATGCTTTATTTGTGAAAATTTTCCCCATCAATTTAAAGGACTAAAAATAGCACGACTTTCAAAAAAGAACGAGCTAGAAGAAGATGGTGTACGGCATCTGGCCGTTCATCTCGGTATGGACAACTCGGATTGAATCTGAGCATATGCACATCTAAACCGTCCGTTGCTCGATCAATATCCGAGCCGTCAATTGCCGAGATGAATGGCCGGATCAGCCGTCGATTGCCGAGATGAATGGCCGGATCAACCGCTCGGCACCTACTTGGCAGCATCCCCATTCTGACGGAGAGAGTATTAATAAGCAGCAAATTATGAGCTAGCACTACTATTACATTTAAATAAAGTTTTCCCTATCTAAAGAGGAAACAAATTAAACGGGGAATCAATGAGGGTAAGAAGGCATTGGACAACTTACCCTGAGGACTTTCTTCTTGAACTTATTCATCAATGAGAATTGCTTGATTCTTGCCTTGACATTTTCTCCCAAAGAAATATTAGAGACTTGATGAGCATTCTGAATCCACTGATGTCCTGCACATGATCAAAACATACATTAGGCCCGATTGACTTGATTTTTTGCATGACTATTCTAGGCTTACGAGGTGAGCGGAATCACGATTTTGCGTTCGGGATGAGGTCCATTTGGACGGCACATCAATAATTAATAAGTAATGCACATACATACATACCAAGGGCTTCTTCAACAGTCATCCGGCTGGAAGGGTTAGGGTTGAGCATACCCTTAACCAGTTGCTTGGCATCTTTGGAAACTCTTGGCCATGGATCCCTCTCAAAGTCTATTTTACTCCGTATGATTGCTTGTGCTATTCCCTCTTCAGTATCTGCACTAGTTGATCAAGTGCAACGAGTCAATGAAAATGTCTAGGGAAAAATTAAGTACTCATTTTTTGAATTAAAGGTGATATATTGTGAGAGAATGCATAATCTATCTTGTAAAGCAGGAAAAAAAGTTACTTAAAAAATAAGAATCTTAGTTGAACAAGGCCTAAGAATATGATCATGGAGAATATTTGAGTAGACAATCCTAGCATTTTAATTGTGTAATTTGTTCTCATTATTGAAAGTTCATCAGATCTAGTTGAAGAAGAGTTAAGGAAGGAACAACATCAATACAATGTTTGAGATACGGACTGCCATATTACGTTTTGGGTTCGGATCCTCTCCCGTTTAAGTTTTGGACTGAACGAGACAATCCAAATATAGACCATACATTGGGATAATCAATGGTTTTGATTTGCTCTGAGCTCTTACCAGTAATGAGCAAATTTGAACCATTAATTGTAAGTAATGGACGATTCAAATTCGCAGTGTCTTGTCAAGTTCAAAACTTGAACCGAAGAGGATCCAATTCCTTGGTATTAGTCTGAATCATACATTGAGTTTCTATTTTCACTTGTTTCACTTTTCTTTGTATTCCAGCGAATCTCTGTTTTTCTATTACATCGTTGCTGTCCTTGTTCTAATAGAAGATAATATGTTTGCCCATAAAGAGATTTAACTTAGCCAAAACCCAATAAATCAGGCACTCGCGCTAAAATCTTGGCGCTTGGTGCTTTTTTAAAACGGCAAAAAATTTATTAAGGAGAAACTCAATAGGGTACATTGAGAAAAGGGGAAGGGCGACATCCAACCAACGGTTGAAAGAAGAAGAGAAAAGCAAGAAGAAAAACTACATCGATACAACCCAAATCATCATGAAAAACCCAAATCTTGGCGCTTGGTGTTTGATAGCCACAAATAAATGGAACTAAACATCGAATCAAGATCGATTTGCAGACGCCCAAGCACCAAGATACAAACGCCAAGATTTTACTGCGAGTGACTCTTCTGCCGTGTTCTATGTAAGATAAAGCGACAAACTTCTATGCGATACAGATTTTTGCGTTTCATTACGGATATAGTCGCACTGTAATATACTCATGCGCATTTTCTTCGCATTTTTATGCCTCGATCGTTACTGGAAGAAGAAAATTACCTGCCCAGAAAGGGGGAACACCACATAGTAGGATGTAGAGAATAACACCTGCACTCCACACATCTATTTCGTGACTGTAGTTCCGTTTAAGGACTTCTGGAGCCATGTAATAAGGGCTGCCAACTATTTCACTGAAACGCTGGCCTGTTTCCAAAACCAAATTAATATAGCCCAAGTATCATCAATTTGTAAGCAGTAAATATAAAGGAAAATGACAGCTCAGGACGTGTTTTGTAAGCAGTAAATTGATATACGTTTTATGGAGGAAAAAAAAAACACTCTTCGTACACTTTACGAAATGAGAAGCAAAATGCCGATTGCCGCACAATATACATTCTACCTCCTATGTTTTCATGCGTTAGTAAAATTCTTTTCGAATAATTCTCTAGGTGATTAACGACGATATGCATGGAGAAGTTATTTTATCGCCATGTCAACTGTCATTTGCCTAAAATATTTTGCTCCTTCCCTCCCGGAAATTAAACAGGTTTTTTGAAATAAATCGAGGTGTTATATATGTCTAATTGTGTTTCTAATGAAGTCGGAATATATTTTTCTAAAATTCTTACATTTTTCGGTCAGACAGACAATCGCACTTTTTATTGGTAAACATTTATTTTTTCCTCTCATATTATTTAATTGGTAGAACAAGAATACAAGATAGAAAAGGATTGAAGTCCTTGGATCTCATTTCCAAGGACACCAGGGAGAAGGAAACATTTTCGTAATTTTGACATATTTATCCTGTCAGTTGGGCTTGCCAGGCATATGACCTATTGATATTCTTTTGGTGAATATCATTGACACCCCCGAGGTTTCCCTTAAGTACAATTGTCCCCTCCATGGTGGGAAACTGATTTCCAACCCCCTTGAGGTTTGGTTCTGCATTTTAATCACACCCAACTATTTAACAGTACTTTTAATGCCCATTTTAAAAAAAAAAACCTTGGGGTACACCAAATACATTGGATTGTGTGGGACCCATATCGAAGTCCCACACAAAGGAACAAAGGATCAGAACCGTTCATATTGTTTAAACATATTTTTAAGGACCCTTCGACAAAACTAGCTTAGTCAGATATTGGTAAGGACTTAATCAACTCGTTCAATTTTTAGTCCCTGAATTGGCATGACCAAAAATTTTATGAATCGATCAAGTCTTTATCAATATTCAATTGAGCTCGTTTTTTACGAGGACCCTTAAAAAAATATTTTAAACACGTTGAACAGCTCCGATCGTTTGTGACCTTGAGATGAGTCCCACACAACCCAGTGTGTATTTGGTACCCCTCACATTTTTGACAATTAATCGAAAGTTTTAATAGCTCACCTAACTGTTGACTAATGATTGGGTTGCAATTGAAATGCAGCACCAAACCTTAGGGGGCCGAAAATCGTTTCCCAAACATGAAGAGGGCATCTGTACTTAATAGAAACCTTGGGGTTGTTAGTGATATTTACCCTATTTTTTTGATCGGCAAAAGAAAATGTCATCACCATAAAGACGAGAGAAACATGAAATCGGTACAATAGGAAAAGATTTAGAAACTAGTAGCCATATAGTGCAGTAGTTTAAAAAGCATACCAGGCACAAAGAATATGGAGAGGCCAAAATCAATGGCCTTCAATGGAGCACTTTCACTATCATCTCCGTATAGAAAATTTTCTGGTTTTAAGTCCCTATGTATTACTCCATGTTCATGGCATACCTGTAACATGGATATGTGACCCAATCAACAATATTTAAAATGCCAAATGAAATTAAAAAAAAAAAACTGTATCAAAAAAGATCGATAAAGGAGCAATTCATGGAAGAACGACGCTACAGGTTACCATGAAGTCAACGAGTTCGGGTAAAATATTTTTCTAACACGAACACGGTTATGACACGGCCCCGAAAAATACAAAAGATAAATGGATCATATTGTTCTGGCTAAACTACTTTTGCAACCCAAGATTGAAACGGCCAACCTATTTAGTTATACTTGTTCGTCCCTAAACACAATATATACACGACTAACTCGAAGCATAAAATAAACTTTTCGCCGTTTCAAAAAAAAAAAACCTCGAAGCAAACATGAACCTATTGACTTGTTTGTAAGTTAAACCTGGGATATATGGGTTTGTTCCCTCTTAGATCTCATATAGGTGCTATCAACTTGTACTTATTATGAGGCAAGTCCATAAAGTTTGCTTTGCTCCAGCTTTAAATAGGCCCCCCCTCTAAATTTCAAGTGAACAATGGAATTAGTCTCTTAGAAATAAGTTGAGGTTCGTGTAAGTTGGCTCGAATACCCTGAGTTATCGAAATAATGTATGTATTGATTTTTAGAAGTCTAAAAGTCTAAACCTCAGAACAAATCTGATCCATCGGGTAATTAGAATCATTTATTCTATCAAGGTTTGTGATATAACATACGGAGGTTTGGTTACTACATTCATATATGACTTCTTTAGCGTAGCAAATTTTTTGAAACAAATATGAAGTGAAAGGATCTAAACACGATATAATACGATGCTCACTCATCATTTATTTTCTCTGATCATATGGACCTATCAGTGAAAAACGAAATGAGGGAAAAACGTAAATAAAGGGCTCTATTCCTTTCACCCTCTTCCATCCTTAGGGTTGATTTCTATATACCATACATTGATTTTCACCCCCTTTAATCCTTGCATGTATTTGATACATTGACTAATAAAAGGAATTTTCAGTTCAGTACAAAAAAATTAGGTGAAATTACACGGAGACCCCCCTCATCTATATGTTTTGGACACGAACACCTCCTAACCTTTAAAAACACCCAAAAGCAACCCCTGATCTATAATCGTTAACCAATTAGCACCCTTCTGTCAAAAGACCGTTAAGAGGTCATCATGGATTTTTTTTTTTTATAGATGAGAAGTCAGTGTGGGCAATTTTTAAGGGGTAGAATTGTCATCTCCATTCATTTCGTTTATAGAGTTAGCCGTTTTTTTTATTTCTTATAAATGATGGGGTCTGAATGGACGATTTTAAACATTAGAGGATTTTCGTGTCCAAAACGTACAGATGAGGGGGTCTCCTTGTAATTTCACCCAAAAATTATATAGATGATCATAAAATAAAAAGAGCAGAAGACATAGGATTTAATTTACCTTAAGAGAGGATAAGAAAATAAATTTACCTTGACGACCTCCAAAATGGTCTTGGTGGTGGTTGCAGCCCCTCTCTCAGTATAATGCCCTCTTGCAACAATCCTATCAAAGAGTTCACCCCCTTGGCAAAGCTCCATCACAAGATAAACAGCCTCCCTGTCCTCATAAACATCCTTGTACTTGACAATGTTTGGGTGGGATGGCAAATTCCTCATGATCTCCACCTCCCTCCGGACATCATCGATGTCGATCTCCGTCTTCAACTTTCTCTTTGATATTTTCTTGCACGCGACGAGCTCCCCGGTGAAGTCATCGTAGCAATGGTAGGTGATCCCGAACTCTCCCCTCCCTAACTCTTTCCCAAACCGGTACCTGTTGAGAATATCAATAATAAAGTTCAGATTATTTTTCAATGAAGAAACATACATGAATAAAAAGCTACCATTGATCTCCTTAAAAACTCGTCTTGTTGACACATAAACCTAATTTTTCAGAAATACCAAAAAGATTCACGAAAACCGATTTCTATAGCTAAAAATGAAATAGTACGAAAATGGCGATCGTATTTCATATTTCTTGAAAAATTCACGAGAATTGTCGTGTTAAAAATAAAAACTGGTTACGTACAAAAAATAATTCGTAATGAGTTGGTGGTAAAGAATCAAACCATACCGCTTGAAGACGTCCTTCCCAGACGGATCTGAGAGGATGGTGATTACACGCGAGGGACGCGGAGTTCGGGTTCTGGATTTTGGATTTTGGTTTGCCTCATGGCAATTATAATCTTGCAATGGCACTGCTTTGATTTCTCTGGTTTTCCTCAATATGGTTCCACCCACGGATACGCAGGCCCCCATGGGAATATGATCAATGGATTTGTTCCTTTCTCGTTAACACATATCCCATGGGAACAAAACAGAGATCAGAAGGAGGAGGCCATGGAGGAGTTTCTGGTAACAAGAGCTTCAAAAAAACAATTTGGAAAGATTGTTATAAGGCTTTCTCACATGCTCCGACTATTTAGGGTCTGGTTTTAAAAAATGCCATCCCCTCTCCTATTTTTCTTGGTGTTTTTCTTGGTCAATCTTATTTCCTTGGGTGTTGTTGACACCATTGGTTGCAAGTACACCGGTAAGGGGGGAGTTTTGCGAGTTGCTAAGGGTGCCCTAAAGATATTCAAGGGTCAGATGTATGGAGGGCTCTATGCGTTAAATTGTGGTAATATTGTGGGTGCTACGTCAAGTATTTCATTGTCATTCTAGGTCGTGGGTTTTATTTTGGCAACTCTGTTGTGGACCATTAGTTCTGTGGGGACTTTGAGAAGATCTTCGATTGCATCCGTGAGGGGTGAGTTGAGTTGTCGACAACAGTTTGAAGATGGAAGCTCGCTTTGGAGGCATGTGCAGTCATGCTTGCGCCTTGCTCGTGTTTGCCATTGGTAATTGCCCCAGGGGGCAGTGGAGAAGAGTGGTAATTTCGAAGGATTTGCACTATATTGAATTGAGAGAATTCAAGTCAAGGAGGAGATTGTTAGGGATGTGCCTTGAATTTCCTATTTTGGATGTTTGCTATTGTGTTTAGAAGCAAGATTTTGATTGTGTTTATTATACATAGATACCTTGTGGTATTCTATAGGTAAGTCTTTTGAAAGTTTATGTAAGAGTAAGGGTTTTTAATTTCTAGTGAATTGCGAGTACTCAATTGCTCTTGGTATCTCTTTGTTTTGGATTTAAGTGTGCTTTAATTTATGGGGTGACAGGTATACCCAGCTTCATTGTAATCTTGCTCCTTGGTTATAGTGAATTATCTCTCGCTTTTCGCCCTTAGAGTACTTTGCTTCATGCTTTGTGGAAATACGGATATTTTGGAATGCAATTTTGTTCACCCTCCTTAAAAAATGGTGAATATTATCCTTCTTTTTATTGGTTAAAATAGCGTGAATCCCACTATATAGTGATATCATGCAATATACTTTTTGGTGAGCATAACATCACTTTGTGGTGAGATTCACACCATTTTAATCAATAGAAAAAAGGGTAATGTTCACCCTCTTAAATGGGAGGATGAACAAAACTCAACTCTATATTTTTGTTGTTCTTGTGCTTTCGTCTTTTGTTTGCTTAATTACTTTATTTTCTTGTGGCTTGATATTAGAAGGGGTGTTAAAAAATCCCAATAGTGTCCTCATCGAATGAGAACTCAAACGAAGAAACTCGAATTGAAATCCCTAGCCATTCTTCCTGGCACGCGTGTTTCCAGGGTGTATTTCATAGTCCAGTCTCCCCATTAAACCTCTCATCGGTACATTATCAAATTAATCCTTCTAACTCCTCAATACGGCCAGGACCTTGTTGGTGGGATGGCATGGCAAGGGCCACCTTCAATTTCAAAAGAAATTTTGTTTTTTACTGATGGATTAGGCACTTACAGGTATTCAAACAACTTGATTCTTCACATTCATAATGAAAATAGCGATTTAAACGTTGAATTATTTAGATCTTTTATTTTGTTGTGAACAAACACAAAGACCATTGCTGTGTTTGGATGAATTTTTGAGAAATTTTTTATGAGAGTAATAATTGAAAGTTGGGGTAATGAGTGGAGAGTATTGATTGAAAATAGGGGTAATTAGTATTTTTTGAGTTGAAATTTTTTTTAAAAAAAAGGGAAATGAACAAGGCACATGATTATTGTTTTAACATAAAACAAAGCTCAATCCAATGTGAATTTACACGTAACTTTTCTGTTTTAACCCATTTTTTACTATGGTCAACAAAAGTCAAAATTAAGTGGGTCAATTTGTTTGGTCAATGAGAAAGTCTAAGTGGATCATGTCAAAATACAAAAAGATCAATGGTTGATGAACCAATCCCAAAATGACAAGGGACATTAGATTTACCTTACCATATCAATCAGCAACAAACAAATCCCTACATTACAGGGTGGTTAAGATTTTTTAGGGTCTGATTACATCCTTAGGCAAATTTTCAAGAAATATTCCCTACATTTTCCTAGATTTTAAGCATTAAAAAGGCTAAATACACGAGGATGAGTCATGAATGCCACGTGGCATTTACTGAAGCACGTTTTGGTTGGAGTGTGACAAATTGATGTGTCATTTGCATTAGTGTATGGGATTAGTGTGATGAGCAATTGAAAATATTAGGGAATATTAGGGGACTTCGGTTTGCAATCAACGTCTACAACCACTCCTAGAAATAAAAGGAAGTGGTTTGGAGATATGGGAGATGTTGCATCTTCAGGGCCCAATTTTCAGGATGGATGACAGCTTTTCAAGACTTACTAAGGGAATAGTCCTCTAGTGTAACAGTTACTAGGAGGTTGTATGCATACTTGAAAGTAGGGAGAAGACATGAAAAATAGAAGTTACGTGGACCGCTTTGTTCAGTAGCCTTTTTAGTTTTAGTTTTAATTTTGTTTTCAATCATTACCCTATTTCTTTCTCCAATCATTATCCTATTTTTCCAATTATTATTTTCTCATCTCTCTTTATCTCTCTTCAATCATTCCCCTATTTTCAATAATTACTCTATTTCTCTTTTTACCCACTACCAAAACTAAACTAAACTAAACTCTCAACCAAACACTACCGTCATTTTTTAATCGATTCAAAAGGTCACGTGGCATCAATTAAAGGAGTTACAATTTGTGGTACATATTTTCTCAGGGCCTTATCTATTAATTTTTAGAGCCTTTGCTGGTATAAATAGGGGAAGCGTAGGCCCAAGGCTCTCGCCTCATCATTCAAATTCCAGTCATATTTATAGCTTTCTTAGCATATCTTTTTTACCTTTGTTCATTTTGTTTTCACGAAACACTTCTAATTCTGACATTAGCAAGTTCCTGTCCTTTTCCCTTCCTGTTTTTATGTACTCTTCCACTTTTTTTTATGGTAATACAAGTGATTATGTTTCTTGTTTACATGATTGTTATTCACTAAATTATTAAGTCATTCACAAGTAAGGCAATCTTGAACCAACTTTCACAGCCATTTCCAAAGGGTTGTGATGCGTTCGTCTCAACATAAGTCAAATCAGGGTACTACATGATTCCTTGTTCGTTTGGACCACAACACGGTCTTGACATGCTCACATCACACGTATACTCAACGTTCCCTGACCACACGGCCCGTTACGCTTTTAGAGGTAACACTTTGTTTTCATATTGTCACGCCCTCGATTTTTAACATAATTAAGTAATATATTTTAATA
>BPLS01000689.1:212355-252714 GCA_019656275.1 Rhododendron kiyosumense | reverse complement strand
CATTTATAAAACAATAAAATTATAAAATGAATTTACGGGTCTCTACACATATTTTCAGTAACTCACTTTAAACAGCGCTACCCCCGAATCTAAATTCTGTCTTTGTCACTCCCATATAGCTTTCTCCTTCACCGAATACATTTAGCCTATTTTAGTAGGAAAACGATTAGGTTCACACATGCCGGCAAGGGTAGAAGGAATAAAATGGCCAAAACTACACAGATGTTTCAAGAGGGGTTTATTATCATATGTCAAACACATGCGCACATAAAACTGACGAACAAAAAGTTGAAGACGGGCTTTTGTTTATATTGATCGAGACACCATTCTTTAATTTGGCCTGATCCGTAGCTTATGTATCTGGGCTTTCTTTTTCAGACCATGTAGGGCATTCTTTTTCAGACCATGTTGGTTTTTTCGCGTTTTGTTTGTACGTTTGAAGAGAGGAAGCCACAGTCCGATGACCCGACTATACCTGACCCGCCCAACCCGACAGCGCTATCGGTCGGTCTCAATCTGCTCCTAACAAATCCAACCTTTCACCCGACTCGAACCCAACCCCTGGACAGCCTTATGTCACACATACGCACAAAAAACAAAAGAACAAAAAGATTGGCTAGCTGTTATCCAGTTCTCTGGCCCATGCAGTACCTAATCTGTGTGGTGTGGGTCTCTTCTTGGGCATCGAATGATTTATGTCTTGGGGCTTTTTTATCTGCGTTTTTATGGAAAATTTTCCAAGTAAATTTTGAGATTTTAATTACTCCGTAGTAGTTTTTAATAAACTGTTGTAAATGTTTTCTCGAAAAGGTTTATGAAAAGATTTTTGAGATTCCAGAAATGCATAGGAGTTGAAAAAAGGTCTAAAATCAGATCATATAGAAGTTGAGCTCGGAATGCTTTTCGGATCAGATTTTAAAGTTGTGAATATTCAAAGAGGTTTTTTTTTTTGAACAGTCAACTTCATTTCATTAAAAGTGCCCATCAGGCAAATACAGGAATCCACCGAGAATACAGAGATACAAGCAACATAAACATCAGGTAGGAACCTAAATTCTATCACTGAGAAATAAGCACGTAATGCAAAGCCGAGCCGACACATGAAGTTCGACCAATAGAGTCATTCACCGTAATAGAGACTAAGCACCTACGGTAACGGAACGTAATCACTGAATAAGCAAGAAAACAGGGGATCCCTTTCATCAAACTAGTCTTAACCCCGAAAACAGCAACCGGAGCAAGCCGACCGAAAACAACCCACCATCGTCGAACAATCCTCAAAAGGCGCCGGATTATTCGCCCACCATCCCTTCCACACCGGATCTGAAAAAACAGACCGGTACCTACTCCGGACTAGCGAGACCAGCCGAGAAACCCGGAAAAACCGGTAGAAACAGAAAACAAGAAAAAAGAAGAAAAAACCCTAACTCCATCACACCATTATTACCTCGCCGCCGGCCACTAACTGCCGGATCTGAGAAGACAAGGCAGGGTCTGGTCAAGTCAAGCCCACAGAACACCGGCCGGAGGTCCGATCATCCGAAGCTTTGTCGCCTGAAAAACACCAACGCTCGCCATACCAGACTGGAGAGAGATACACCGAAGGGACGAGAGAGACTGGAGGAGGGGAAAGGGGGACGAGGGTAGAGGGGGTGACGGCCCCCTCCCCCAGATCTGGAATCTGCTGGTTTGGTTTTAAGAGAGAGAAAGCAGAGAGAAGGAGGAGCGAAGAGCTAAATCTGAATATTCAAAGAGTTGATTTTTAAGGTTTTTGCCGTAAATATTAACAACTTTATTGATTGTAGATTAATCATACTTCCACAACTTGATAAACTAATCTATCCGCTTCTAAATAAATCTAGAATATGTAATCTAAGATCCTTTTTTATCCGAATCTAAGATATGTAATCACAATCATCATAAATAACCCATCTAAAATCTCTTCCCGTACTAGAAAATTAAATAGTTGAAAAAAAAAATTGGACAACAATACTGATATAAAAACATCACATTGGTTTTGACGGTAAATTAAAATAGAGAAGAAACCATAAATTCTAAAGTAAAAAAAAAAAAAAAAAATTGCCCGCGAAAAACAGCGCCAGTGAAACTCAAGCAAATATCTGAAACAATTACTGGAAATCGTTCATTTCCTTCATTTTTCCAGTAAGGGAATCTTCTTTCCTTGTCGTAAAATAAAGGAAAAAACCTCTCGTTTATTGTGGAAGAATTATACAACTGTACAATAATAGAGAGTATTTGGACCCAAAAGGAAAAGCCAAAGCCACGGGGATGCCGCCGTAGAGCAATACCGAGCGGTTGATTCGGTCGTTTATTTTAGTACGAATGGTTAAAATTCGAGCCATCAATTGTTGAGATAAACAGACGAATTGGCCGCTCTGCAGGAATGCTGAACAGCATCCCTCGTTGCACAAAAATATATGGAAGAACAGCACGCGTGCACACACACACTAAAAAGAGCAATGCTACTTGCACCGACGATATAGATACCAATGGATACCGACGCGCACGCGAGGCTGATTTTTGAAAAAATTGAAGATTGAATCAAAAACTTATACATATCAAATTGGGCTGTTTATCCTCAGGCTCACTCTTTTTCTTTTTAAAAATTATTGCACGGCTAGAATTATTCGTGCAGTACCCAAAATGAGCCTTGCTTGCCCGTCGGTATCTATGCCTGTCGGTTCCCTTGGGATTACGAAAATAAAATTGTATGGAAAAAGGAGAGGGTGAGGAAACGAGGACACAAAGGGGTTTCACGCGTGATATGTGTGCGCGTGTGGACCCTAACCCCATCACCACACTTCAGAGACAGAAGATGTTGCGTGCCAGACGTAGTAGTCTCCGTTTTTTTTTTTTTTAATAACTCGGGATGTTTGGGTTATGTTATGCACGCCTCGACTAATTTTGGAAGTGAATTTCACTGTCCACTTACAAAGGTCTAGTTAGAGTCGGTGCAAAATTCTATATGAATTGATCTCAATCGAGTTGATAGCACATGTGTGTGAGATTTCAAACATAAAAATTTAGAAGAGAACGAATCTAAAGTTTCAAGTCTTAATCACTAAGCTAACCCATCGTCCCCGTTGAAGTAGTTAATGCTAGATGTAGACTTAAATACATCAATTAGTACAATAAATTCATTGTGCTACAAAATAAATAAGTAGTTGCAACTGATCCATATCTGTTCTTTCCAATTCAAGACAAAATTGATGAGTCATGTACTATTAATGAGAAATACATTTCATTAACTCCAGTTAAACAAAGCTTCCATTAGTGATGTACATACAGTAATGATTTCACACAGATTTTTGAGCACATATTATGCACATACATTTTTGTGAGGTCCATATCGAGGGTCCTACATAATAATCCAAATCGCACATCTTTTTTAAGATATTTTTTTGAAGGGTTCCGATAAAAATCAACTCTAACGAATATCGGTAAGGACTTTCTCAGAAATCATAGGGCGAATCATTCTGTTTTGCCCTATAAATTCTAAAAAAGCCTTTAATGAATACCTGTTGGAGTAGATTTTTTACATGAATCCTAGAAATAATATTTAAAAAAGTGAGCAGTTCAAATCATTTTTGTCACCAAAATGTATGTGCATTATATGTGCACAAAAATCTGTGCAAGTAACACGGTTGATGTACATATGAGACCTTCTACGGGAACCAACGGAAATGGGAACCGATGAGAACCGACCAATTGTAGGGCCCGCTTTGGGATCCCATGCAAACAATTCAAAAACGTTAACTGTGTCTGAGTACCACACTTTAGGTACTATGTGAGATATCACCATTGCATTGGTAGAACATGCTCTACTGTACAACAAATGTAGCATATTCTACCAATAGAAGGATAACACATTACAAAGTACCCAAAACGTGGTATTTATCACCAAAGAATTAAACTAAAAACACTACCCTATTTTTGGGTGATTGTTACACACGTCTTTTAAGATATTTACGGGGTTCATATCATAGGGGCAAGTGTTCAATCAAGTGTGGTTACAACCAATTTGGTCTAGTTATGGGCCATTTGTGGGCTCTTTCTGGGTCTAAAAAATTATCGTAATCGTTCACTTTTTAGAACTCATCGAGAACATTAATCACGCCAAAAATTAAGTTAATCTGATATTGTTTGATAAGATATTGAAGTGCATTTATCTTCAAAAAAATTGTGTCAAATGGGTTGCAATCCTATATTGCACACATTTTTCTTACAAACTTGATCTATTTAGAAATCATATCAAAAGATATCCGATCTTTATGATTTTTAATGTGATCAATGTTCTCGATAAGCTTTAAAAAATATACGATCGGGATCATTTTGTGAGCCCAAAAAGACCCACAAATAGCCCATAACTAGACCAAACTGGTTGTAACCACACTTAACAGGACCCTTGCCCCATTTCATACAGGAGTACCTAGGAAAAAGTGTGCATTATAGCCCGACCCTAGAACATAGTGGTTCAGAACGACGGTTTGGTCCCACCTTGGGACCCGTCCCTGCGTAGATATCGACAAAAGTAGTAAGCAGCTTATTGCCCTGCCTAGAGACCCGCTTTTTGTTCCTCTGTTAAACCAGAAGATAAAAGTCATTCCGAGTATCGCCACGTGATACAACTCGACACTCACAAACTTCTCTTTTGTCTGATTTATAGTACGTACCTGTGCAAAGAAGATAAAACGCCATCGTCTAGAGCCCTCTCCCCTTTTGTTCCTCCATTGATAAAAAGCTACGCACCATCACTGATTTATGTGTCGGTGTGTATAGGCTAGAGGTCTTTCTAGCAATTAGAATCACAATTTGCCATTTACCCACTTGATTTGGTAGAGTTTGAATCTCCTGGCGGTTGTCATGGGTGGGAGTTTTGATCATCAGTGGAAGAAAGCAGTAGTAATGGCACTGCTGCTGGTGTGCTTCTTCAACGTGCTCGTTGGCCCTTCTACGGCGGCTCGGCTTCAGGGGACGATCGAGTCCGGTAGTAATAGCAGCGGTGGAGAACTGAGTCGGCGACACCTTTTGGCCAATGGACTCGGCCACACTCCTCCCATGGGGTACGTTATTAATCTCTCTCTCTCTCTCAGAGTAACTATTGAGACGTCTTATGGGCCCACTGAGGTCTGTAAATGAGCTGAGCCGAGCTTTGTTGGGTTCGAGCTCGGCTCATTTACTAAACGAGCCAAAAAATTGAGTTCGAGCTCGGCTTGAGCCTTAATGAGCCGAACTTAGTCATTCATTACACGAGTCTCTTTAATTTAGCCGAGTCTCTTTTAAAGAACCGAACTTTTGTTGAACGAGCCGAGTTCCACCAAATGAGCTGAAAACTCAAGTTCAAACTCGGCCGAGCGTTAACGAGCCGAGCTCGCGAGATGGTTTGTTTACAGCCCTGGGCCCATGTAAACTTTTGGTGTAGAAGCGTGTTAGGGCATGGCGCCCCAGACCCCAACAGGGTCCCCTAGTTCCACGTAATGCTCCAAGACTCTTCTCCAGCCCACAATAGCACGGGAGCCACACAATTCATGGTGTAGCTCACAAGAATGTGTGGCAGAGAAGTGCCCCGGAACACGAGCAATTAATAATTGGGTCTCTCCCTCTTTTACATTTGCTTGTCTTATATATTCATGTGTTCACCCGTATAATACAGTAATTGATTTTAAGTAAATTTAAAGTGGATAAGTTTGAATGGGTTGAGGGGTTAATTCGGGCCATTATTAACCACCCCTCATCCCCAAATTAATTCCTACGGTCAAATTTGTTATAATTAGATCAAGAGTAGTTAGTTATTCAATAGTCCGGAAGCCAATACTTTAATGTTGTTAGACACCCTGTACTGCTAAGGTTATTTTTTAAGTATTTATTTTTTGCTTTACGAGATAGATCAACCCCTCACAATACATCACTTTTAATTCAAAAAGAAGTATTTATTTTAGTTAGCGGAATGGGATATAGAAGTTAGAACTAATAGCGTGTTCTGTGAACAGATGGAATAGCTGGAACCACTTCAGTTGTAAAATTGAAGAGAAACTGATTAGGGAAACAGGTGACTTCTTCTTTTGCCGGAGGAAGGTCCTCCCCGGTTCCACGAAGGGACTAGACTAGAAAGTCAGGTCGGCCTGTTGTCGCCTGTTCTGGGCTCACTTTGATGTTGAAATCGTTCTATTTTTGCAACCAAAAATATTCAAATTGGTACTTGATGAACATGATTTTTAGCGTGCTTGCTGTTCCTGAGAAGGTAAAGATATACGATTTCAATCATCGAAGTGAACCTGGGAAGGGTCCCTTTGAGGGACTCGAGAGGAGCCCTACCCTACTTTTTCTTATTGTCACCCATATATCCTTGTGGGGATAAAATGAGTTAACCATTAACCAACACTTTCCTGAAAACCCATAAATATGCTGATATAAAGGTTTTTTTTATTCTCTTTTATTCTTTTTCTTTTTATATAGCCGACGCAATGGTGTCTACGGGGCTCGCGGCCTTGGGATATAAGTATATAAATTTAGGTGAGATTTACAAATTATTTCTTCAAGCTGGTGATCCATTTGTACAGCTTTCTGACCCTTTCCCAATTTTATTTTGTTTTAGATGATTGTTGGGCTGAACTTAATCGAGATTCCCAGGTACTCTATTTTTCTTTTATAAGCACTAAGGTCCTGTTTATAGGTACAAGTTATGGTGGGGACTTTTAAGTTTCTTATTTTATCTGGCGAATGTAATATCAATTTCGTGCAACTTATAATATCATGACCATCACAAAGGATTTGAACACCAACATCCGTGTATACTGATTCGAATATAGATGTGTCCTGTATATTCCTTCGTGCATCATACGGGCCGCATATATTGGAAGGTTTCAAATACCTTGTTCATTTGGAGGTTTTAAGAAAGGTTTTTGAGTAATGAGTGGAGATAGATAGATAGAGAAAATTTATTGGAGACTGTGGTGAGAGATATTAAGACCCCAAACGAACAAGGTCTTTGTGTCCGAGTCTATTCCGGACATCTATGTCATGGAATGGGAAATCCCCCGTGCTGTAGAGGCTGTAGGGCAGCGATCCAGCCGTCCATTTCGGCGATCAACAGCTCGGATGCTGTAGAGTGCCAATCCGGCAGTCTAGTTTGACGCCAATTGCTCGGATTTAATCCGAGCTCCTATTGATCTGAACCGTCCATTGTTCAGATTAAAATTCAAGCCGTCCATCGTTGAAATGAATAGTTGGATTGCCGCCCTAGAGCCCTGTAGTACGGGCTGCCCCATAGGATCCCTCTGTCTATGTCGGTAAGATAAATGTGAACACTTTAATGAGTGGAAAACACTTTAATGAGTGAAATGTGACCCCAAGTAGACCTAACTTTGACTTTGAGTCCTCACAGTTTTCAGCCCAAAGCGTTGGAGTAGGGGTCTGGTCCGGGTAGGCTATATGGGTTAGGTTGGGATTCTTCACAAAATGCCTGGTGGGTCCTTCAACACAAAAAGAACATTAAAAGAAAAAACATATTATAGCCCACAAACTAAAGGGTCCTTGCTAAAAGCAACTCACAAAAGCAGTGAAATCAGTCGTAGATAATTGATATTTAAATGAGTTGATTTTTTCCATGAACTCTTAAACATATGTTTTAGCATAGCGAAAGTGGAATAGTATGACTGGCTTTCCGGAAAATAAGACGAAACCCACTTTATTGATATGATAAAGATGCGCTCAAAAAGACCTCCTAAACCCCCCTGCCAAGTGATCGAGTTTAGTCTGAATTTGCTGTAGAAATAGCTCCCGCTCCGGACCTACTTCAAGGAAAGATAGGATTGGGCAATTCCGCCGGTTCTTTAGCTTACCTTATTATTAGAGAAAGGGGATGTTTTAAACAAATTGAACGGCTGCAGTACATACAAGGGCTAGTAGTCTCCCTCCTATCGCACCATGAATAGTTTCCATGCGCTAATCTGATGAAGCAATTATATTTCATTTCGTCATGATCTATATATATAGTTGATGACTTGATGTTATGGATAAAGAATCTCCATGCAGATCGAACACATGTTTGTTTGAAAGCTAATTAATTTATATATATGCTGCATTTCTCATTGGAGATTTGACTATGGTAGGGAAATTTGGTTCCTAAAGCTTCAACATTTCCCTCCGGAATTAAAGCCCTGGCAGATTATGTTCATGCAAAAGGATTGAAGCTGGGAATTTATTCTGATGTCGGGTATATATACGTGATTAATTTCTACTCTCACATAAATATTGTGAAATTGCATATTTCTGAATTTGGCGACACTGAAGTTATCTACAACTGATTTCACCACTTTTGTGAATTTGTAGAACTCAAACATGCAGTCAGACCATGCCTGGATCTTTGGGGCATGAAGAGCAAGATGCAAAAACTTTTGCTGCTTGGGTATGTATCAATCATTTATGTTTATTCATAGTGGTATTGTCTCTGTGCCTCGCCTGTTCCTTTTAGCTCTCGTTCAACTTCCACCGTTAAGCTCTAAATCTATCATACTGGCTTCCGACACTTGAAATACTATTCAACTGTATATAAATATCAAAGTAGCACAACCTCCGGTGACTTAATGAAGGTAATTGGAAGCTTAAATGTGAACATTTATGCTCCCATCATATGCATACCTCGACTGGTTTCTCGGAGATCAATCCCACCATTCACTTGTAGAGGACCAATTAAAAACGGAGCAACGACCCGTATCATGAACTGGATCCACAAAAATCGATAGCACCTGAGAAGTTTCGGAACTAACAATTAGGAGAGACCCTTAGTTCAAGGCCGTAACCACTAGGCCAACATTTTGGGATTAAACTGCCATATGATATTACATGGTTTGACTCATTATTTGTTAGTTTTTATTTTTCAACTTTTGGTTAGGATAACAATATTCTTCATTTTTTTTATATAGGGAATTGACTACTTGAAGTTTGACAACTGCAATAATAATAACAGAAGTCCAAAGGAGAGGTACTTATCATTGCAATTATACTTCCCATCATTTCATTTTTTTATGACAAAAGAATTGAGGGGGGAAATGTGATATTAAAGTGATCACTTTTTTTTTTCTTTTCTCTTGTGAGATATTTAGGTATCCCATAATGAGTAAAGCTTTGCTAAATTCTGGAAGGTCGATCTTCTTTTCTCTATGTGAATGGTAAGTAAGTTTTAGTGCATTTTTTTTGAGCTCAGGGGTTCGCAACCCCCTCACTTTTTTTCCCATTTCTAGCCGTGTCCCCGTGTCCAGACACGCCGATACGACGACCTCTAGGAGTGTCGGTGCATCATAGGCAATATCCTAATATGATAATATTGTCTTCTTGTATGCAATATCTAGGGGACAGGAAGATCCTGCCACGTGGGCAAAAGCTATTGGAAATAGTTGGAGAACAACTGGAGACATTGCTGATAACTGGAATAGGTGAGTAAGCTTAAATACAATTTATTTGGCTAATTAAACAGAATTGATATCCCACACTTGAATAAATAAATATAGAAATGGAATTGCACTACCCAGAGAAATTTACTCACTTTTTACTATATTTTACATTTTTCATTTATGTGATTTACATTGTTTGGCGTATGAAATTATTGATTAATTATGGTTCATGAGTTATACAATTTTGTGGTTGAATTTGTTTCCCATCATTTTTCACGGATTTTTGGGATGTTTAATACTTACTATTTTGGTCAATTACGAATAAATGTGACAGTAAGTACACACCAAAATGCTACTACTGATTTTAGCTAGTAATTACGTAAACATTTGTAATAATTACGAATTATTCTTTTTAAGTTACACAAATTTTATTCAAAAGTCTATCATAGCTAGGCTTCTGCTATGAAAGGCTTACCGATATGTATGCAATGCCAACTCCACATATATGATCCATCGCTTCTAAAGAGAAATAATACTACATTAACAATGTGAATGTGTGTGTGTGTTCGTTATCTTAATATTACTTGCTTCTTCTTTAGTATGAGCAGTCGAGCAGATGAGAATGACAAATGGGCATCTTATGCAGGGCCTGGTGGATGGAATGGTAACTCTTGAGTACTTCCTCTATTCCATAGTTTTTTTGACGTTTAAAAAAATTGTCATTCAAATAAAATAAATTTATCAATTTTTCACATGATGTTAAGAAGTTTTTGGAAGAACTTCAAGAATTATTTGAGATATTTAAGCCGGTGCAGAAAAATATGATCAGCATATTATACGTGAAACTTGAATTGGTTTTCAGATCCTGATATGTTGGAAGTTGGAAACGGAGGCATGACGCTAGGAGAATACCGTTCGCATTTCAGCATTTGGGCATTGGCAAAGGTACCCTTCCATGCTCGAATACTTCATAAAGATATTCTATATAATTGTGAAAAAAAATTAGGAGCAGGTTTTTAAATTTTAAAAGGATAGTGTTTGTAAAAAAAATTACTAACAAATTTTGGAATTCTAGATGCTTCTAAAAGCTTTAAAAAAATTCTAAAATCTAATTCCCGAAAAATTAGATTTCAGATTATAAGTATTATGGATGCCGATTTTTTACTTTTTACCATAAACACTTCCACTTTTTTTGAAGTTTGATCATGATTTCGCAACCTTTTTTTTATGAACATAGAGTTTCAAAACTTTTAGTGAACAAAATTTATTGCTACAATCTAGAATCTATTTCTGCAGCCATAGCAAAACACCCTCGAATTCATTAGTAATGAGTGTCTAAAGAATAATGGATGTACTTATTTAGGCTCCATTGTTGATCGGGTGCGATCTCCGAGCGATGGACCGTGCGACCTTGGAAATACTTGGCAACAAACCAGTTATTGCTGTGAATCAAGGTGGTACATTAAATACACATTCAAAAAGATTGTCCGGACTGAAAAATGAGAACTTAAAAGCAATTCATTTTCTCAAGGAAAAAAAGATTGCCGATCGAAAGAAAAAAAGCTCGAATGTTTTCCTGAGAAACACACATTCTTCTTAAGTTCTCATTTTGCAGACTAGACAATCTTTTTAGGACTGAGGTAGCAATTTATATTAAGTGGTTAACTTACTATAATAGCACTCATGTATCGATCCAGACAAACTTGGAATTCAGGGTAAAAAGGTCAAGAAGGATGGGGATTTAGAGGTAATTAACATCGAACTCTTATACTATTTTTCCTTTTTTTCACCATTTTACAATTATATTTTTAGGGATCGATCCATATATTTTTAACAAAATAATAAAACCAAAAAAAAATGGCAGGTTTGGGCTGGTCCCCTCAGCAATAATAGAGTAGCCGTTGTGTTGTGGAATAGAGGAGGTTCTGAAGCTGCGATTACTGCTTATTGGTCTGATATTGGCCTTAAACCCACAACAATCGTTAATGCACGCGATTTATGGGCGGTAAGATTATTTACTTATACTTCTTATTAAGTGGATTAATCATTCTTCTCGACCGAGGAATATGAAAATTGTGTAAATATCGGTGTCCATGTCAAAGTAAAAGTTCAAGAAAACCAAGAACAAAATGATTGCAAAACTGTCTTTTTCGAGATCTTTTTTGTATTTAGCAAACTTTACGTTTGCTTTCAGACGTAGTTTTATTCTTTTTAGACTTCTCTTGTTGCAACGAATAAATAACCAAAACTTTCAATACGAACGTAACAAAAACACAGAAAAGATGACCAAAAGACAGTTTAGGGGCGTATAATCATATGCTGATTAAATTTCGTAAACTCAATTTTATTGACTTTTGTTTTCTGTTTTGTTTTTTTGGTGTTGGATTAATTCACAGCATTCAACTCAAAGGCGAGTGAGTGGGGGGAAGCTCTCTGCTAACGTGAATTCTCATGACTGCAAAATGTATGTCCTGACTCCACAGTAGAAGAAGAAGAAGAGGACGAGGAGGGTAATAAAGAAGAAGACCCTTATCATGTGTAATAACGATACCACAACTAAGTCGAAGAGTGATATAAACAATCGTATGTTTTTACGTAACGTTACTTAAGCAGCAAGCTCCTATGGAAGAACAAAGGAACAATAAGTGTTCTAACTAGAAGAGTGGGGAGGGGGAAAGAAAGCCCAAAAAAAAAAAAAAAAAGAACACTTAATCGAACATTTTATGGGATAAACCCCAAGCTAACTCCAGACTCTCATCTTGACGCAGTAGAATTAACAAGAGATTAGTTGTGTACTAATCCAAATGAAATAAAATTCGAATCCATGAGAAGAGAGAAAATTTTGATAATTGTATTGATGAAAAGTTAACCACGAAATTAGGTTACAATCTCCTTTTATAAGGCCTAACCTTAGAAACTCTAGAAACTAAACTACGAAATTATACGCTAAGAGTGATTAATGATTTAAAACTTTTCTAAAATAGGAAAAATATTACATTGACGGTGATTAATGATTTAAAACTTTTCTAAAATAGGAAAAATATTACATTGACGGCCATGAAGGAATTAGGCCGAAATTCAATGTAGGCTACAAACTTAAGGTAGTGGGTTATGATCGGAGCGCAATTCTGCTTTAGCCTACCAAGTTTGGGTCTAGTTCGAACTCGTCCATAATTTGCCAAATTGCGCAATCTGCAATTAAAACTTTCTAGGGCCTACGGATGTAGTACACAAAAACGGTAAAAAAGGAAAAGTTTGTATACTATATGCTTCAATTGAGTTCTTGTGCAGTTGTTTATATGCATATGCAGTTTATTCCAACCTTCAAGCACTTGGGCTGTCTAGCTAAGTCACACTTATATTTTCACATACTAATAAGCCAAAGAAAGTTCAAAACAAAAAATTTGATGAGCATGAGGATCATAAATTTAAAGTAGAGCCAGAGTTTTATTCTGTTTTACATAAGCTTTTGAACGATGATATGTTGGGGACGTGAACTTCCACTCCATGGTTGTGCTAGTTTTCAAGTCTTTCTCACGGAATGGACCGAGGTGATTTTAGGAGATCATGTCAACATTCTCAATCAAGCCGAAATTAACAGCACGATAATTTTATCTAGATATACATGCAATGTCTCTCCTAATGTCATGAAGACATTCAGTGAACTTTGGAGTCCTTTAACTGATATGTACCTTACACTTTGATGGTGGAGAAATGAGCATTTCACTTTATGATTTGAAAAATATTGAGGGCCTTCCAATAGCCGGACATCCTTATGAAGAATTTTTACCTCCCACGGAACATTTACTTCAAAAAGATGAAGAGGGGCCGTTTCTGAGCTTTTGGCTATTCTCACCAAATCATGCAGGCGTCTTAGAGAAATGACCATAACATGGTCTCGATGGGGGCACTATAAAGAAAAAATTCCAGTGACAGCATGGATGGACGATGAACTATAAGTATTTATATTTTATATTAACAACGAGATTGCTTACCGACCTTTATATGTTTTCGGAAATTCGAAGTAGGTGCAAATTTTCTCAATTAATATTAGATGGGCGAATACGTGTACAATAGTTTATACAAATCCACACATTCTTTCTTTTTATAGTCATCCACCTCCTCAATAAACGGCTAGGATTATTTTTATCTAACAGGCCACATTCTTCTTTTAATTCCTTCTTCATATCTCTAGAATATTTCAGAACTCTCCACACAAGTCTAGCATATAATAAAGTTTTTTTATAATCTTATAGAACATTCCAAAAGAAAATTGTATAGTAGTATTTTTTCAAATAACATGATCTTGCAACAAAAAGTTAGATAGTTTGATTAAGCACTAAAAAAAGTCTAATTGAGATAGTTTCAATCATGTATAATAAAGATACCGCATCAAAGTCGAAGAGTGATGTAACAATCTTATGTTTTTACGGAACGTTACTTTTATTAAGCACCAACCAAAGGAGCAAGCTCCTCCATAAGAACCAAGGAACAATAAGTGTTCTAGCTAGGAACACCACAGGTTACACTATAGAACAGAAACACTTAACCGATCAGGTGTTCTTGCTAGCCCTAGTTGGTTGTCGAGTACGATAACAAGGGGCAATGTTTTAAAAGAGTTTTGACCAACTAAGCTAGCCACAGTTGGTTCCCGAGTACAATAACAAGGAGCAATGTTTCGAGACGAATCGAGGAATTCAAAGTTAAAGGAAATTCAGTAAAAGAAATGTATTTAGCAAATTTATCATGATTTTTGAAAAACAGGGATAAGCATGTCTTTATAAAATCACCGAATGTGGTTATCAAATCATCCTGTTTGTTTTGTGTTCATGCATAATGAATGAACTACATGATTCACACAAAATGAAAGAGTTATAAAGAAAAGTTAGTTGGAAAACGTGTTTTTTATTCTTTTGCAAATTACGATTTATAAAAAGTAAAATCACCAAATGTGATTATCAAATCTTCCCAATTTGTGTTCATGCATAATGAGTGGAGTGCAAGATTCACACAAAATGAAAGAGTCACAGAGAAAATTTAGTTGGAAACGTTTTTTTTTTCTTTTTCTTCTGCTAATTACGATTCATAAAATCACCGAATGTGATTATCAAAGCATCCCATTTTGTGTTCATGCATAATGAGTGAACTACAGGATTCACACAAAATGAAAGAGTTGTAAAGAAAAGGTAGTTGGAAACATTATGTCGGAAACGTTTTTTTCCCTTTTGCAATGACCATTTATAAAATCACCCAATGTGATTATCAAATCATCTCATTTTTGTCTTTTGCAAAACCAACCGAAACGCATGGTCCACATCCCAAAAGAGTTGTTTTGTTTGTGAAACCTCTGGAGGAGGAATGGCGATGAACGAAGAGAGACTACTTGATGACCCAAATTATCATTCATTGGTACGATCCTCTACCAGTCCCAGAGTAACACTGGTTGGCCACCAAGTGAAGGGGAAGAAGAATAAGCGGAAGAGGAGAAGGGTGAAAGGAACCCACTAGTGATCCCAGTAACATTGGTTGTCCACCAAGTGATGGGGAAGAAGAAAGTGAAAAAAGAAGAGGAAGAGTAGGTGAAGGATGAAAACAACCCACTCGACCGTATGTACTCAATCCCCTTTGTCATTTGCCAATCTCATGAAAGCTGTATCAACAATTAGAGAAGCCAAGTCCTCATCCAACACACTATATATCCATCGGCATTACAACCTAGTCCTAGAGCCACACTAATTAAGTCAGTCAATTTTAGCCAACTTCCTCGCCATTTCTTCCAACTCTTCTTCTCCTTGCACTATCACATTGATCCCAATACCTCACACCAGTAAAAGTCCATTTGTTACCCACTCTGTGCTTTATAAAATGGAGGACTTTGATTTCATAGTCTTACCACCACTCACCAAGTGATGGGGAAGAAGAAGAAGAAGAAAGTGAAGAGGAAGAGGAGGAGGAGGAGGAGGTGCAGGATGAAAGCAACCCACTCGACCGTGTGTCACTTAGCTTGCTCTTCGACGAAGTAGTGGCAGACTATGAATAGCTCATAGCAAAAAAAAAGGAAAAAGAAAAAAAGTTCACTACTCACACGAATTACATTGCCTTGAAACAAGCTGGGATATATGCGAGCATCAAGAGAATGATATTACAGTTTTCACAGTCATTTTTTTATGCTCGTGTATATTTGCTTATTTCAAGGCAATATAATTCTTGTGAGCTATGAGCTATTTATTTTTCCTATGAGCTATTCATAGTTTGCCCCCGCTTCGTCGAAGAGAGCTAAGTGACATTCGATTGAGTGGGTTGCTTTCATAGTCCACCTCCTCCTATTCTTCCTCTTCTTCACTTTCTTCTTCTTCTTCTTCCCTATCACTTAGTGAGCGATGACAAACTATGAAATTAAAGTCCTCCATTTTATAAAGGACAGATTGGGTAACAAATGGGCTTTTACTGGTGTGAGGCGTTGGGATCAATGTGATAGTGCAAAGAGAAGAAGAGCTAAAAGAAATGGCGAGGAAATTGGCTCAAATTATTGACTGACTTAGTGTGGCTCTAGGTCTAGGCTATAATGCCGATGGATATGTAGTGGACTGAATGAGGACTTGGATTTGCTAATTGTTGATGCAACTTTCATGAGATTGGCAAATAACAAATTGGATTGAGTACGATCAAGTACATTGTAACTGGGACAGATTCTGAATTTCAAATAGTAGCAAGTCTTTTTTGTATTCTTCTTCTTTTTCTTCAGTTGAGTCTAGCGGAGTAGTTGGTTAACCACCCCAAGTTCAGCTTTTATGTTTAATCAAAGAAAATCGTACTGACTACTTCATGCTAATATTTCCAGCAGCTCCAAGCCCTATCAAGAAGTTTATACTACTAATTAACACCCAATCACATTTCATTTATCATGGAGTGTGCTACTACAATCTGTGAGTAGTTGTTCACGCGGCCCTTCTTTGGCGATTCTTCCTGATAAAATGAAAATTTACATTAAAATCGTATAATTTTATCTTCTTTTATTGCCCCTTTTCTAGACAACTGTATTGCAATAACAAGACTGTAACAAGAGTTAGTAGCTTCTCTTAATTAGGTCTTGTCCACACACTAGTGAGTTTCACACTAATCTGTGAAAGGCCTCTGAAGCTATGTTCTAAAAGTACAGAAATAATTTTTCCTCATTCACGTATCAGCTAAATCCACACAATAGGAAAAAGAGGAACAAAGGTTCCCCAATAGGAAAAGGAGGTAAATCTCACGCTTAATAAACAATCAACAGGAACATAATTAAGGATATGTGAAAACTGAAGTAATTAAAGTGAAGAAAATACTAGATCTGTGAAAATTGTTTAAGATTAAATTAAAAAGACTTTGGCCCTGGTATCACTTAAGTGCAAATTTTTTTTTTTATACAGATTTTTTTATTATTGACTTAAAGACTAAATAGAAGTTGTAAACCTATTTGGTGTTACTTTTTGTAAGCTTTTATAAAAAAGTCAACTTGTTTGGTTGAAGAAGCACGGAAGCGTCTACCAGCCTTGCATAATCGTATCCGACACGTGTCGGTCACGGACGTACAACATTCTCCAAACATGTGTCTGTGTCGTGTCCTAATTATCCCGTATCCGTATCCATGCTTCTTATGTGGTAGCCATGGCAGCAATAACAAAAACATCAGCTTTTGGAAATGGCACTCTGGGAACCCCGAGCTTGGTAGTGCTTTTACTTAGCACTTAAACATTATATGCACTTAAAAAATGAGAGGGCAGTTTTATAAACTTATATATGGCTCAAATAGCAACTCCATTTGCAAACTTTCTCAAAAGAGTTAGAACACCAAACAGAAAAGGAACAAATTAAGGAAAACAATTGATAAAATAGCGTGCTGGCTATGAAGCATGGACACAATACGAGATACGGATACGACCAAGATACGTTTGTAAAGAGGTTGTCTTACAATTCTTAGTATCATGTTACGCTGAAGTTGACAAATAATTTAGGAAGTAGATGTAAGTTTAAAGTCATTAGCCGGTCTTTGTGATATGGATGTACATGCGACATAAACAAGATTCAATCAATTTGACAAATTATGAAAAAGTAGGATATTGGTATGCTACTTCAATTTAACTATTTCGTTCTTCTATAAAAAGTAACCAAATTAATATTTAAAAAATAAGTTTTAAATGCCCAAAAACTATTTGAATATCTATCTCGACAATGATACTCTTGTTCTATGGTACAATGTCACAATCCCAATTGCATAAATATTAGGATGTGCAACTTAAGAGTATCCGAAAGTAGCCCATACCTAATAAGGACAGGGAGGCCGATAAACAAGTCATTTTGGTAGAGAGAGAAGGAAGGGACTCTTGATACAGAAAGGATGAGAGTTAGCCGTGGGAGATTAAGGTTCGGGTTTCCATTGGTCGAGCATTACTCAGTCGTATTTCCTTGGGACTTCAGGTGAGTGGTTTGGCATACTTTTCCTTTCTGGGCCGTTTGTTCCTTGTATATTCTTGAGATACCAGAGCCACTCCCTTGTTTCCTTGTCTGGCATGCTTTTCCTTCTCTTATGACTCCTTTTATTCCTTGATTATTCTCCTGCATCTTTCACTTATGCTTCATCCTTTTTGCCCTTGTATTGCGTCTATTGCTTCCTGTACCATTATTGGTGAATGACCTGTCTTCTGGGCATTTATATTTTCTTTGATCCACTCTCTTTTTATGGACCATTACCTTGGTGATCATAGATTAGGACCATAATTGAAGTCCAGAGTCCATCCCATTACCTAGAGAGAGATAACGACAAACATGATAAGCAAACACCTTTAAGTGATATGGAGAAAGATTGTGCAATTAGAAATTAAATTTAGCTATGAATTGCAGGTAACAACTAGATTTTGGAAACTTCATAAAGCTAACAAGAAAGGAAAACAAATAGTCCTATTCAACTGTAGCAAGACAAAAGATACAAACTATTACCCAGAATTTTCTATCACACATTGCGGAAACAGCCTCTGTACTTGCGGAGGAAGGCTGCGAAAATCCAACCCTTTCCCAGACCCCAGCAGTAGCCGAAGCCTCGTGCACTGGGGTAGCCCTTCTTTTTTTCTTTTGCGACAGAAACAAGAGCAGCTTTTGGCCTCGACAATGAAGTATTGGATTGTACCAGGGTTTTCAGATGTACATTTGGGGGCACAACTGGAGAATTAAAGAAAATCAAGAATTAGCCATGCACCTAAAGCCCAATCATTCCCCTTCCTCCAACCAAAAAAGAAAGAAAAATGATCTACACGTTTATAACTACCCAAAACAAAAACCATTGCAAGTAGAGTATATTAGGGGACTTGGATGTTATACGTAAAAACCTGCTCTATGATTTATGGATCAAATTTGAGATTGCAAAACCCAGGGGCTGTTGATGGAAACGCTATTCGCTTACAGAGCTTAGATGTAAACCCAGTCCTTCTACTCGATTTAAAGGACAGTTCCACAGGTCATTGAACTAACCATTGGGTCAAACGGTCAAACTAGGACATGTTATTTTCTAGACCTTGTATTACCATGAAAATAGTTAGGACAGTTCCACAAGTCATTGAACTAACCATTGGGTCAAACCGTCAAACTAGGACATGTTATTTTCTAGACCTCGTATTACCATGAAAATAGTTAAGACTTCATAGAGTTAATCAACTTACGCTAGTACCATACCTCCATAATGTCTCCAAATATTCAGCAGACATGCATCATTCTGTCTTCACCAATACCCTCGGCAGGAACAAGATCCATTCTTGAAATGATGGAAGCGACTTGCATCCCTGAGTATAATTTCATGGTTGATGATTTTAGAGATGTAGGTAATGGCATTATGGCAATCACCACAGACGCGCATATTCTTGGTGATCCTAATGGGCATCCCAGGAGGAGAGGTGAGGATGCCAAAGGCAAGAGCTAGTTTTTCACTGTGCTCATAAAGTGTATCGCCTTTCTCCTCATCCTCTACATCATGTAAAGCAAAGCTTGTCTCAGGCACATAGCCAAGGGCTTTGATGCGGTGAATCAAGTCTCCAAGAACATTATAAATTTCCTGAGACAGTGGATGTGATCTGTCCCCCACATAAAAAGTTGTTGTGCCCTTTTTTCCTTGGACCCAACTGCAGCCAGGTCTCTTCTTGATCCTTGTATACTTCATCAAAGATCTGATCCTCACCACATCTTTCCACCGCCCGGCATTGGCATATAGATTTGAAAGTAGAGTATATGATCCATCACCCTCTGACTCCAATTCTAACAATTTATTTGCAGCATATTCCCCAATTTCAACATGTGCATGGATTCTGCAAGCACTCAACAATGCCACCCATACTATTGGGTTTGGTTCCATAGGCATGCCTTCTATCAGTTTCATAGCTTCATTCAAACGACCAGAGCGACCCAACAGGTCAACCACACAAGCATAGTGTTCTACGCCCGGTACAACCCCAAATTCTGAGCTCATGCTGTCAAAGTATTTCATTCCCTCACCAATCATTCCCGAGTGACTGCAAGCATAGAGTAGTACAACAAACGTTACACCATCGGGCATCAGGCCTATACTTCTCATCTCCTCAAAAACTTGAAGAGTCTCTTCGCCTCGACCATGCATCCCATATCCTGCCATTAGGGATGTCCAAGAGACAGTGTTTCTATGACACATGGTTTCAAACACAATGTGAGCAGCGTCAACATCTCCAGATCTGGCATACATGTCTATCAGGCAATTGGCTATGAACAGCATCACAGTCTCATAACGGTTGCGTAACACATACCCATGAATTTGTCTGCCGAATCTTAGCAATCCAAGACGAGCACAAGCCATCAGAGCACAGGATATAGTAAATTCATTCGGCACTAAAGGATTATCCCCCTTCAGCATATCAGAGAAAAGTTCCAATGCATCATTGGCATCCCCTAGTTGGGCATACCCCCCTATCATAACAGTCCAGGTCACAACATTCCTCTTCTCAAAGGCTATGGAGTTGAAGATAGTTCGAGCAACTTTGGTCCTTCTACATTTAGAATACACATCAATAAGACCATTGATCACCATCATTTCATCCCCAGTATCACAACCATCTACGCTAAGAACACGTTTGATGGCGTAGCAATGAGTCTCCTTCCCTTGAAGCAATGCTCCAGCAGAAGCACAGCCGGACAAAAGGGACACGAGGGTAACAACATTAGGCTCCAATCCACAAATTTGCATTCGCCGGAACACGTTGATCGCTTCATACCCAAAACCCCTCTGAGCATACCCTGCAATAACAGCACTCCATGTCACAACATTCAACTCAATACCCACATCCACCATTTTCTCAAATAAACGGAGAGCCTCCTCACATCTACCAATTCGTGAATACCCAGCAACCATTGCATTCCAAGAAACAACGTCCTTCACCTCCATTTGATCAAAAAACTGGGTTGCTTGGTCCATCAACCCACATTTCACATACATATCAACCACCGCATTAGCCACAAACACATCCTCTAAAAAGCCATTTCTAACTGCATAACCATGAACCTGCTTACCCCTCCCACAAGCCCCAGTGGCAGCACAAGCCGGAAGGACATTAACAAGGCTAACAGCATCAGCACGGAACCTATAACCACTATCCAAACCCATTTGAACAAACATCTCTAGTGCAGTCCTAGGTTCCCCATTCTGCACGTAAGCAGACACAATGGAATTCCATGAAACCGAATCCTCAATACCTGTAAAGTTTTAGAGAGGAAGAAATCGCAATATTCCATTCAATAATGTGGGTATACAAAAAATGTATAAACTTTAGGAAAATGATTTATGCACTCCCCTTTTTTATAAGTGCACTCCAAAATTTATAGTGTATTTGACCCTTTTTGTTGTGTGCAATTTGAAGCACTTTTTTTTTAACATACAATTTGAAGCACATCTCCAACCTTCAACCTTTTTTTTTCTCAAACTCAAAAACTAAGAAAGTAAAACCCCCAAAAATCCACTCCCTCCTTTACTCAAACCTATACAAAATTGAGTTTTGCTCAAATTACGGGAGACTCAAATTTTGCAAAGTTATTTCTCCCCTCCCAAATTTATTGCTATGCGATTAATGAAGATTTTACTCAAACTATATGTGCAAATCCGAAAATAGCCCATACCTAATGTTAGAGCTCATCCCACATTGGCATATACACACAAAATGAATAAACTTTAGGGAAATGATTTTTGCACTCCAAATTTTGTCGCATAGCATATTTGACCCTTCCCCAGACCCCGCAATGACGGGAGCTTCGTGCACTAGGTTTGCCCTTTTGTAATTTGAAGAACCAATTTTTTCTTTTAACATCTAATTTGAAGCACATCTCCAATTTCACTCAAACTCAAAAAAATTAGTTAAACACACACCCCCCACCCCACAAAAAAAAAAATCCACTCCCTCCTTCACTCAAACTTACACCAAATTGAGTTTCACTCAAATCAAGGGAAACTCAACTTTTGCAAAGCTATTTCTCCCCTCCCAAATTTACAACAATGCCATAATGAAGCTTTTACAAAAATTTGTGCCTAGATTTGAGTGTGCCCATTGGAGTGTATCGTACCAAATGAAGATTTTACTCAAATTTGAGTAAAAGATTAAGAATTTGAATTAAAAGACAACTTTTTTAGTGCATTTGTGAGATTGTGGAGTGCAAAAATCATTTTCATAAACTTTAATCCCGTCAGTTAGCGATATTGTGACCCGAACTAAATACACGTTCCACCTTCCAAAGATACAAATAAGATAGAGTTTGGAAATGAAAGCAAATCTCTCGTACTATATCAATACCTCTCCTGGACATTTCATCAAACACCTGGCGCGCATCCTCCAAAGCACCACAACGACCGTACATAGCAACCACAGCATTACAAACATACACGTTGGACTCAAACCCCAGTGCACAAACCACCCCGTGCACGGAACTCCCACGGCGGAAGGAGGGGAGCTCTCCGCAGGCCTTGAGAACGTAAGGGAACGTGTACCCGTCGGGCCGCCACCCGAGACCGCGCATCCGACCGAAGAGGCTGAGCGCGGCGTGGAGAGAACCGAGGCGGAGGTGTGTCTTGATGAGGGCGTTCCAGTAGAAGACGGAGAGGGGAGAGGGGGGGAGGCGCTCGAGTGAGGCGAGGGCGTGGGAGGGGGAAGCGGCGCCGTTCAGGTAGGCGGCGACGAGGCGGGTGAGGGTGGTCGAGGAGGAGGTGAGGCCGTTGACGGTGAGTTGCTGGTGGAGGAGTTTTGCTTGGGTTAAGGATTTGCATTGTTTGAGGAGGTGGAGGAGAGAGGAGGAGAGGGTTGAGAATGTGAGATTTTGGACTTGGTTTTGTAGTTGCCAAGGAAGTAGTGGGTGGAGGAGCATACTCTGGTTCAACCAAAAAACAGAGCACCCAAAGGGAAGGTGTAAATAAACCTTTGGTAAATTCCGTTTTGACTCAAAAAAAATAAAAAAATACTTAAATAAGTTTCTTTAAATGAGCCGAAACTATACAAATGAATCGAAATTTTGAGTGTCGAACTTGACTTGTTTAGTAAACGAGCCAAAAATTCAAGTTTGAGCTCGGTTCCATTACTAAATGATTCGGGTCAGACCAAGCCATGAGCTACTTGCAGCTTGATTCGTTTGCAGTCTTATCCATACCATGAATCTCAAAAATTGTTGTCACTCCTTCTATTGAAACGTAATTTCTCTTATTTTATTTTATTGACTTAATTTTGCTTTTATTCTTTAAACTATTCACATGTCCCTGAATTATTTAAACAAGATCTTGTTCCCTCAACTTTATTCTCTTGCCATAATTTTTGACGAAATACATTCCAATCAAAAAGTTGAGGAAACAAAATTCTTGTTTGCATAATTCAGTCCAAATTAACAATTTCCGTTACCAATTTCACAGGTTGGGACGGAAGGGTTTTGAATAACAAAAGTTAATTTTGGTAGTAAAATTGATTTTTTTTAAAAATGTTTTGAAATCTATATTAGACATTGAGAACAAAGTATGAGGATATTTTGAAATTTTTCCAAATAGAAAAATTATAAATAATTTAAGGAATAAAATTAGGGGAAGTGATTTTGGCACTCCCTTTTTTATTTTTTAGTGTGTGAAGTTACCAAAATATCCTTCAACTTTGTGAAAAAACCATTTCATTTTGATAACAAGAAAAATAAAATATTGAAACACGGAAGGGTGTAAAGGTAACTTCACACACTAAAAATGAAAAAACCATTTCATTTTGATTACAAGAAAAAGAAAATATTAAAACGTGGAAGGGTGTAAAGGTAACTTCACACACTAAAAATAAAAAGGGGAAGCACTCCCCTAAAATTGACTCTATTTGATTCTAATCTCGCCTTCCGGGCTGAGCCCTACCCCCTGTACATACCAACTCGAGCAATCGGAATTTCCAGAGATTCATGGAGCCAGAAGCGGAAGAGGAGCAACCCACAGCCACCGAAACCTCACTGTTTCCAGTCGCCTTCCGACCCTTGCCCGTCGCCACCGCCACCTCCAGCCACCTTCCTCCGCCTTCATGGCTCAGCAACCCCAGCTTCACCGCCGACCCCGTTACTTCGCCACGCTACTCCCACCTCCCCCTTTCAGAATCCGAATCAGAAGAGTCAGAAGGACCAAAACCTAACGATAATAACAATAGCAAGCCTCGGTCGTACGAATTACTCGAGACGGCGTCGTCCGACGGAGAGAGGGACGTGAAGGAAGAGAAGAAGAGGAAGAAGAAGAGGAGGAGGAAGTTGAGTTCTTCTTCGTCACGCGATGTCAAGGCCTCGCGATCGGCGTTCGACTACGACGTCACCTCTCGGAAGCCGAACGTTTCGTCTTGGGCTTCTTCTGATTCGGCCAAGAGTTATTATTTTGATTCCGGTGGCGACCGCGACAACCTGGCATTCGGTTGCCTCTACAGGTTTATTTGCTTATACTTGTTTCTGCGTTTCGATTTGTTTTTTTATCTTAATAATTGGTTAAACCATTAGTCACATAAACCGAGTGTGTGAGCGTGAAAGCTACTTGCGAAAACATTCCAAACAACTAAAATACTTGTGAGGAGGAGGATGGAGAGCAGAGCGCAGGAGGATTGAGAGCAGGAGTGCCAAGCGAGCTTTGATTTCATCTTAGTTGGTTAAAACCTTGGTCGCATAATCCGTGTGAGTGGGAAAGCTATTTCCGAAAATATCCTAAGATTTGCGAGAGTGAGGATTGGGGGTGGGAGTGAAGGGTTCTACTGAAGAATTATGTGACTTAGGATAAAATGCCCATATTCAAGAGGAGGAGGATTGAGCGTGAAAGCAACTTCCAAAAACATTCCAAACTACCAAAATCTGCGACGAGGAGGATTTAGAATGGGAACAATAGTGGATGCATAATTTATGACTAGCAGGGGCTTGTGAGCTGCTCCAAGGAAAAGGCAAATTGTGTGTACGTGCACAGGCACCATTTAAGTTTACACGCGCAACCCTAAAAGGATTGATAGGAGGGTGAATGGATTTTAAGAATTTTTTTTTCCCAGGGGCTAATTCCATACAATTTTCCTAGATTAACGTGAAATATGAGAGTAATATATGCAAATATTTGGAGTTGTGCAAGGGCCTGGGCACCCACCGGCACCCCCTTGTGTCCGCCAATGGGTGGGGGCGCAGAACGAGGATAGAGAGCAGGAGCGAAGGCCCCTACTGAAGAATTGTGTGACTTGGGTCTTGGGTTAAAATGCCCATATCCGGGACCGGGAGGATGTTAACATTATTGCTAAGAAATGTCAGGGATAAAACTATCTGAATCTGTCAATCTGTTTTTCTTGATGTATTTGTGCACAAGAAGCTATGCTTTTCTTTTTATGAAGGTGTTTAAAGCACTGTGAGATCAAACCCACTTCGCTCCTCTGATAAACTATTGAACGGCGAAATGGAAAAGAACTCAAAAGGAAGTTTTGGTGTTCTTATTTCTATGGAAATTTTACCAATGAGGGTGGAAAATGACTCCAATTCACTAATAGACCCACCATGAACACATTCCCTACTGGGCATTGATATCTTAACCTGTTGCAATTTGTACATTGATTGACCTGTATAGGTACAGATAGCAGATTTGGATTGTATAGCTGCTGGATAGCCGATTCAGATCTGTAGTGTTTTTGAGAAAAAAAATAAATTAAATTTGCTAAATTCCTACAACCGAGGAAATAAATGGTGCATAATTCATTTGAGATTTCAAATTCGTACATTTTCCTGTATACTCTATTTATCAAGTAGTCTGGCTCATTGTACTGCAGAATGGATGTTGCTCGCTACAAACTTTCCACTTCTATGAAGTCATATGAGCTCAATTCCAAAGAGTTCTATCGGTGGAATCATAAGAGTTTGATCTTTGATGGAGATAGTGATATTGATGGGCTGGACAATAAACTTAAAGCTGCTGGGCGCTACTGGTGTGGAAAGTATTTGGCGATTGAACGCCATAAGAACTTGAAACGAATTCGAATTAGTGTGCCTAAAAAATCCTCAGTAACAATTTCTGGTGAGTTCATTCCTTTACTGCACGATGAAAATCCTGTACAGATAGTTGATGGTGGGTCACATTCAAGAGCATCTGTAGTTGAAGAGTCTTGGGAAGATGAGGTTCTCCGGAAAACAAAGGAGTTCAACAAGATGCTGAGGGAGCATCCGCATGATGAGAAAGTTTGGTTAGGGTATTCGGATTTCCAAGACAAGGTTGCAAGGATGCAACCGCAGAAAGGTGCCCGTTTACAGACTCTTGAAAAGAAGATTAGCATACTGGAGAAAGCAACTGAGCTGAATCCAGAAAATGAAGAGCTTTTGCTATGTCTTTTGAATGCATATCGGAGCAGAGATGGCACTGATGTCTTCATTGGTAGATGGGAGAAGGTTCTCATGCAGCATTCTGGGAGTTACAAACTCTGGAAAGAGTTCCTGCGTGTTGTTCAAGGGGAGTTCTCCCAGTTCAAAGTTTCTGAAATGAGAAAGATTTATGCAAATGCAATCCAAGCTTTATCTGCTGCATGTAGCAGGCAGTGTAGGAAGGTTCACCAAACATCTACTGCACCTTCTTTGGATCTTGCTATTGTCCAACAAGAACTTGGTCTGGTTGATATATTTGTTGGGCTTTGTAGGTTTGAGTGGCAGGCTGGGTACCAAGAATTAGCTACTGCTTTGTTTCAGGCACAGATAGAATATGGCTTGTTCTGTCCTTCTTTACTTCTCACAGAGCAGAGTAAACATAGGCTGTTTGAGCACTTCTGGAACAGTAATGGTGCCAGAGTTGGGGAAGATGGGGCTCTTGGCTGGGCAACATGGCTAGAAAAAGAAGAGGAACAAAGGCAGAAGGTTTTAACTGAGGAGTCCTCTAATGAAAATGAGATGGGTGGGTGGACGGGTTGGTCCCAACCATTATCTAAAAGGAATGATAGTAGTTCAATTCTAGAGAATGTTAAGGATGATGATGTGGCACTTGAGGAGCTTGATGAGGAATTCGAGACAAAAACTGCTGAGCAGGAAGATGATACTGAGGCTTTGTTGAAAATGCTGGGCATTGACGCTAATGCTGATCCTAATAGTGAGGTCAAAGACACTGCTACATGGACTAGATGGGCTGAGGAAGAGTTATCAAGAGATTCTGATCAATGGATGCCTGTTCATGCAAAATCTGGGGGTATTTCTCGCAATGATTCCACACCAGATAGAGAGAGCGATGAACAACTTTTGAGAGAGATAATATTTGAAGATGTCTCCGAATACCTGTTCTCTATAAGCTCAGAGGAAGCTCGTTTGTCTCTGATGTTCCAGTTCGTTGATTTCTATGGCGGAAGGATATCTAAATGGACTTGTACAAACAGCTCAAGTTGGACTGAAAATACTATGTGCTTAGAAGCACTGACAGATTCTCTATTAGGGAATTTGAGAAAGGTGCATGATGTTGTAAAGAAAACAGAAACGAGTCCAAGTAATTTCAGTTTTGAGTTCCTCTTAGGCAGCTCCAATGACATCTCGATGAGGACTGACATGATGAAATTTCTCCGTAATGCTACGTTACTTTCTTTAACTGCATTTCCTCGTAACTACATTTTGGAGGAAGCTGCTCTTGTAGCTGAAGAGCTATTGAACACAAAAATGGATACTTGTAGCTTTTCAGTAACCCCGTGTCGAGCTTTAGCAAAGAGCCTAGTGAAAAGCAATCGTCAGGACGTACTATTATGTGGAGTTTATGCACGAAGAGAGGCTGCATACGGGAATGTTGATCATGCGAGAAAGGTTTTTGACATGGCATTGGCATCCATTGAAGGGCTTCCATCGGACCTTCGATCAACTGCATCTCTTTTATATTTCTGGTACGCTGACATGGAACTCGGTTATAGTTCTAGTAGCGGTTCAGAGTCATCACTGCGTGCAGTACATATTCTATGTTGTTTTGGGAGTGGGGTTAAATATAGTCCATTTAAATGTCAAGCATCAAGTCTTCAACAGCTGAGAGCACACCAAGGGTTCAAAGAACGAATAAAAATGCTAAGGTCGTCTTGGGCATGTGGTGTTATTGATGATCATTCTACTGCTCTCATTTGTTCAGCTGCATTATTTGAAGAGTTGATCACCGGAGGCATTGCCGGTATTGAAGTTCTAAATCAGGCTTTTTGCATGGTTCTTCCTGAAAGAAGAAGCCAAAACTCTCAACTTGAATTTTTGTTCGACTATTATGTGAAGATGCTTTGGAGACATCGTGCTGCACTGAAAGTGTCAAAAGTATGGGAGTCAATCATACAAGGCTTGCAAATATACCCTTCCAATGTGCAACTTTATGATGCTTTGGTTGAAATAAGCTGCCTTCATTCTACACCAAATAAACTACGATGGATATTTGATGACTACTGTCAAAAGAACCCATCTGTGATCACCTTGCTCTTTGCATTATCATTTGAGATAAGTAGAGGAGGTTCACATCATAGAATTCGTGGATTATTTGAACGGGGATTTGAAAATGAGAAGTTGCGCAACTCCGTATTACTTTGGCGTTGCTACATTGCGTATGAGGTTAATGTTGCCTGCAACCCTTATGCGGCTAGACGACTTTTCTTCCGAGCTATCCATGCATGCCCACGGTCGAAGAAGCTATGGCTTGATGGTTTCCTCAGATTACGCAGTGTCTTAAGTGCAAAAGAGCTATCAGATCTTCAAGAAGTAATGCGGGATAAGGAACTAAATTTGAGGACAGATATATACGAGATCTTACTGCAAGACGAGATCCAATTGTAGTAAGCATGTGGCTGAGATAGTGAGTACACATCTTTTTTTAGTCGGCTGGTAGCAAATGTGATGGTTCTCTTTCGCTTCCTCCAACAAACAGCTCTTACCGAGCTTGAGGAGGGGGATTAGGGCTGCAACTTTGGTAAACTCAAACAACCCGAGCCCAACCATATGTTAGAGGACTGGGATTTGGTCAGCAGCATCCAGGTTCAGAGTGTAAATCTATTGAAACTTGTACTCTTCCTTCCTGTACTTCTCTAGAAGAAGTTATCTTTTCGTTTTTGTCTTGGCCATTGATCTGGATTTGTGTCGGCCTTGTTCGGTCATTGACTGGATTGGGTTCGTATATAACCTTATTCAGTCAGTCATCAACAAGGATTCCGATGAGTCATGAGTGTCGTCAACAACAGACAAACATGCGTTGCTCGCCATCGAACAGGACACTTCTAAACCTAAGAAAGCTGAGTCCGAAAATGTTAGAAGTGGAAAATAGTTTGTTAAAACATCTGAAATTTGATGTCTGTATACTGCTGTGTAATTTATTTCCTTCGGGAAGGGGATGCGAGAGTAGACCATAATGGAATTAAGAGGCGGTAGTTTGAAAGAGTTCAGGTTTTTTGGATACCTTTGCTCTCAACGGAAGCCAATGAAGAAAGCTGAGTTGTATAGCTGACCCCGAGTGATTTAGACTTAAAGGCTCAGTTTGGTTATTTGGTATTGTTTCTACGCCTCAGTCTCAGAATCGAATGGTGAAGCCGGTGGCTTCTTATTTTCTTGTTTCTTTGTGTTATTTTTTCCTTTCCTCTAGAGGGTTCTGAATTGAAAATCAAGTGGTGACATTGTATCACATACTGATCAAAAAAACATTGTATCACATATATATACAAGTACATTGAACATATTCCTCTGTTTTTCCTGCGAGGGCATATTTTTCTTTCGAACATTGTAGTGTTTTGTAGTATTTCAATGTCATCATATAGTTATAAATGATGGTGTTTTCTTCATCACTTGCACACGCATCGCGTGTGCTTAGATGCTAGTGGGTATTATACTGTTGGAACTTGTAATCCATAATTTTCCTAGAAATTTGGGGTGCATGTATCTCTCCATCCCCTTTTTAGAGTTCAAAATTTTATTTCGGGATGTCCCTTAATAAGTCTCCATTTTATAAAGTTAGTGGGTAAAAACTGTTACATTTTTCATTTTGTTTCTAAAAGTATATTTTATTTTAAAAAATTAGTGAGTAAAAGTATAATTATGATGTCTTTATAATAGAGGGTAAGTAGGAAAAGAGAAATGCTAAGTGCAAAGAAAATATGCAAAAAAACAACCTTTAAAGTGTACATGAACGGTTCAAAAGCACTGCACGGTGAATCTGAACCGTTCATGTACACTTTAAGGGTCGTTTCTTTGCCAATTTTCTTTGTACCTAGCACTCCTCGTAGGGAAAAGTATAGGTAAAAGTTAATGTGAAATATGTAATGATGATATCTCCTTAATAAGTTAGAGTTACGAAGTTAGACACTTAAAAAGAGATGGAGTGAGTAATATTTAGTTTTATAAGATATGTAAAATGCTCTTGAAACTTGTGATTCATTCTTCGTATTCATCTTTGCAGTCCTATAAAAAGACATCCTATGTTACCGTAATAAAAACAAACAGAAATACTATCAAAAGCACAAAATGAAAGCCCATCAAGGCTCTGCAGAAATTACGATGTAACATACTAAAATCATCACTAATTAATACAAAACCTATACCTCTAGGGTAACTTGAGTGTTTAGGGTTTCAGCGTTACTCGATATTTCTCTTGGAGATATAGGTTTGTCTTCTATCTGTCTTCCTGGATAATTTCCACATCTTTGTCTTCCTCCGAAAATAGGAGAGAAAATAAGTTAAGAATTTCAATCAATGAAAATTAAATAATTATGTAGTAACAGAAAAATCAAACGTATAACACGATTAGAAAAGATTGAGATCATATAATTGAAAATGAACAAACTGCTTTAACCCTGAAGATCCACTGATCAAATTCGTTTCATCAGTTGTTGAAGATGACTCGATCTCAAGATTTTAACGTTTATGCAGGAATCTACAAACCCAAACATTTCAATTATAAGGCTGGAATTCTTCGTTTGGTTCCATTGTTGTGATAAGCGGCCAAGATTGCATAATCTTGGCGCCTAAGATCTCCACTTTGTAGCTTTTTAGTATTTAAATTATCGTTTTTATTTGATATTGCGCGGAAGGTTGTTTTTGTTAAGTTTCAGGTAGAACGTGGATTAAAGGCAATTTTTATCGTCAAGGATCGCTCTCGGAAGCATCCAAGTGTCCAAGGCTGTGTGGCGGCTCCCCACCAAGTCCCATCGGGTGATTAAATGACTATCGAGTGGGTGTTGGGTAATTGTCGGGCCGTGTAGACCAAGGCGAGAACAAAAGCAGTGTTTTGCCAACCCGGTACCGGTACTGGGATTTGGCCAGTACCCGTACCCACTCTCCAGAAGTTCCATTTTGACAACAAATTGAAGACTCGGTACCGGTACTGGGAGTTGGCCAGTACCGGTATTGCCTGCAGATATTTTCCACGTTTTGTTCACTTTTTCAACTTTTCATTTATGGAATACTTTCCACTTTTGGCTAGCCCTGGGATATTTATTGTGAGAAAATTGTTGGTTAGTATAAATACCCCCCTCTCTCTCTCTCTCCCTCCCTCCCTCTCTCTCTCATTCATTACCTAGATACAAAGTACTTTAAGTCTTTTAGATCTAAGAGCTCCTCCATAGCTTTTCAAGCTTTTTAAGTTATAATTCCTCAAGAACACATTAAGGTATTTACGTTTCGTTAATTTCTCAAGTATTAAAGTTGTTTGTATGCATTGGATCTTTTACAATATCAAGTTTACTTTCAAGTTTATCGGTTAAATCTTATGACTAAATTTCTTGCTATGCTTAGCTTTTTGATTATGTGTGAGTAGTCAATTAGGCTCGGCCACGGGGTGATTAACGCCATGTGACGTAAGTTTATCTTGCCTTTCTCAACTAAATACTTGAGGTTTGGTATGGAAAATGGGAAAAGTTTGTCTTTTATGTAACAAAACTTGCCGATGTTAATCTCCGGTGATCATGTGCCTGCTCGCATGGTTCCGGAGCGATGTCTTAGTTCGTGTTTACCAAGAGAATGAAAGAGTTCAATCGCTTTCCACACTACACTTCTAGTCTTGATTGGTTTCATAGCTAAATCTTCCGGTTGATAGTCTATGCAATGCGATTCAACCGAGTTTTCATTGGGAATGGTTAGATGACTTAAGTTACGAGTGTTATGAACTTCTATGCCTTGCCGTTTGTTTAATCTAGTTAAAACTCAATTTCTAGTCTTTTTCATAAGAGAACTTTCCACCTTTCAAAGCAAAACCAAAAGTTGGCCGTATAAACGCTGCAAACCCGTACATCTAAAAATCCTAGCAAGCTATAAGGAATTATCTCTGTGGGTACGATCCTGGATTTTTCGGTAATTATGTTGACAACGACCTAGCCCTACGCTCGGGGTAAATCAACCTATTTCAACGGTTAGGTTTTGGCAAAGCATGTTGGTTTGAAGGGCGGGAGATGAATTTGAACGAGAGAGATGAAACCACACATTTCTAAACAGAATTTAGAAAACAAGTCTTGTGTGTAAGATGCCAGTACCGTTTTGGCTATAACAACGTTTAGCTAATGACGTCACACATCAAAGACATAACGGACCCACAGACCTCTCTTCAAAATACAAAATCCTTTACGAAGTACTCATAAAGAGAATTGGTTGACCTTTGGTGGATGGCTCCTCCATCTCTATTTTGTTGCTGTATTGCCGAAAAAGCCCTTCGTTTGGTTGGCTTTGTGTGTGGTTTGGCTTGGGATGTTTTGGTAATTTTGTTGTTGCAAATGTTTGCCTGTACTATGGTGTGTGCACATGGTTTACCTGCTCTGTCGTACGTACTTTTCTCGGTAGAGTTGAATTATGGCGTGTAGTTCCTTGTGCGTTGGCCATTCATAGAGCTGCTTCTCTTCCCTCTATTTTGCAACCATGTCAAGCTATTTTTGCCAAACAAACGCAAAAGGGGGCCCTAACAGACTCAGGTTCGGGGATCAAATTGGAAGACTATCGCATGTTGAAGCTATTTTCATCTGTCATTAAGCATTTGCAGCGTTCAGCAACTACTGCTCTTGCTACTGCGGGTGAAAGATCTTTCGCCCCACTATCGTTCGCAAACGAAGTCTCGACATTCTTCATGATCGGTGGTTCAACAAGGTAATTTTGTAGTTTGATTGTAATGAGAATTCCTTACCGACCGGCAACCGACGAAAAATCTCACCACATACAATTAGAGTATCTTCTCTTTTTTTTTTTTAGGTAAGTATAAATTTTCTCCTCTATCTGCTTCAATTCACCCATAAATTTTCTCTCTTCCTTTTTTTTTTGCATCTTCAATGGTGGCTTATAGAGAGGGAGAAGAACAAAATTGCACTCGTTGTTAGAGTTAGAGAGAGGGAGAACAAAGAAAAGTGGACAGTGGGGGAAAGTTTATGAACGAGAATATATAGGGAGAAAGGTGGGGTAGGTGGTGAGTCGGTGACAGAGCCATACTTTGGAAATTCACTTCCCAGAGTTTTCTAAATCTGTAGGTCGATGGGAAATGACAAAAATTAATAATAGAAAAGTAATTAGAGATCTAACAAGGGAGGGAAGGCATGGGTCCCAGATAGAAAAGAATTGTGCATTTTCTTTTTGAATAACACCATGCAGGACCAACTTGCCATTTTTTTATTTTTTGAAAGGACCAACTTGCCATTGAGGTTCATTGAATTCTCACAAATGTGGGGTACTCACCTCCACATACCTCTGAACCCAACAGCCTAGTCTGGAGAAACTTTTTTGTATACCGGGAGCGCTATTAGTCTATTACCCATCATTTCCTTTCTGTTCAATGAACTCACTATACCCCCATCTCCGTCCTCCTAGATAAAGCTAGCTACTCCCATGCTCTTCAAACCCCAACTCACTCACTCTCTCTCTCTCTCTCTCTCTCTCTCTCTCTCTCTCTCAATGTTGGTGCCTAATTTTTCTAAAGAGGTGCATTTGTCATTTGCAATCTCATTGCTGGGGATTTTGTATCTCTTTTTGATGTTCTTGGAATCCAGATGGTGGTGCAGTACTAGTACTGGAGTTTCTTGTTTGCCCCTAGACTGTTGCTTTCCTCCCATCAAAGATGGAAAGAAAGAATCTGCTGCTGCTAATTCCAGCTTTTATAACATGTATTGAGCAGAAGTAGAGATTTTCCTTCTAATTGATGGAATCTGCTGCTGGTTCCAGCACATTAGCATGTATTGAGAAGCAAAGATTTTCCTTCTGATTGATAGTTGGTTGCACTATCTGAATTTGGAGATATATTTTCATGGTGTGCTAGAACTAGTTGTTGCTGCAAATTGCAATGACCCTTTCAAATTTGGTAAAGATTTTGATGGAGATTTTTAGGGTAATAAGTGGAGATAGATGAATAGATGAGAGTAGTAGGTACGGAGAAAATTTATTGAAAATCGTATCGAGAGAAAGAGGCCGACCAAAGCACAATTTGTATAATATGTCAGTGGGGCATTTCTTTATTGGGAATTGAAAAATATCAATCTATCAAATTACCAATGAAGTAGGCAGTGGCAGAGCTAGGATTTTGTTACCGGAGGGTCAGCTTAACAGACATATATTTTTAATCAGAATATATAATTATTATATCATAAGGTTTTTGCTTTTCCGTTTATTACATTTGTACATTGAATTGATTTTTTAGGCCATTTCAACTGTCAAGTGCTTATTTTTCATTTATGAAAGAAATTGAGAAATGAAAATATAAAATAATCAATTTTTTATCAAATCAAAACAAAATTATTAAGATTATAAGTAACTATACACGAATAATTATCAATAATATTTAAAATCAAGTATATATAAAATTAAAAATTAAAAACTCGGACGCTTGGGGAGTTAGGGCCGGGGCCCCCCCAGACCCCTACAAACCTCCGCCCTTGGAAGTAGGTCACATTGGCATGAAACTGGGGATCCTGTAAGGTGGCCAATCCGGCCATCCATTTCAGTAATGGATAGCTCAACTTTTAATCCGAACAATCTGGGCAATGAATGGTTCAAATTAATAGGAACTTAGATTAGATCCGAGCTATTATCTGCATCAAAATGGACGGCAGCTACAACCCCATAGTGCGGGCTGCCTTACAGCCCCTGCACTACGAATTTCCAAATTCGGCATGTTGTGGACAATATTGTACAAATTGTACAAACATTCACGTGTAACACGTTTGTAGTTAATTCAACCCATTTTCCACAAAGCTTATGCGCTCGTTTATCTCTAATTTATTTTTGTTATATCATGGTCTGACTACTACATTGAACATGTATCAACGCGCATCACGACTAAATCCTTTAAAATGGCTTTCGTTTTTGCTTTCTATCCTCGCACTCACAAATTTTAGTTATTTAAGAAGTTTTTGAAGATGCTTTCACACTCGCGTTCCGGCACTCACATCCGTCCGCGCACTATGTGACTATTACCTACGCAATTTAAGTACAATGGGATCCTCTCATGTGGTCCTCATGGCAACTAGAACAAAATTCACTACGATTTCACTTGAGCACCATTCATTTGTAGATATCAAAAATATTATTCATCCGACATCAAAATCGATCTGGACGAAACGAGTTGACGTGACTGTCCATTTCTCTTATGACCAATATACAATTCAATCATGCCATTTCAGATGCTGATCAATTTAATTTTTTTGCATGGAGGCAAATAAAGAACGTCTAGGATTGTTAAGTGAGACTGTGATAAGTTTCAATTCGCACTACATAAGAACCACATGAGAGGATCATCACAGAAGAAGAAAATTCTTAGTTCATGTAAATACCCATAGTTGAATTTTATAATCAATCAGATCTACAACGGAATGGCTTGCAGGCTTGGGTGTAAAAGAAATCGATTCGAGCTCTACAAAGTGAAAGGTATGTATGGATTATGTTTTCGGGCTCAGGACGAGGCCCATCTAGAGTGCACAGCAGAGCAGGCCACCCCCGCACCCCGTCCTTCAGAAACTTACACAAGGCGCAACGTAATCTGTCACTAAATAGCAGTATAGCACCACACAAGTGCACATAATTATGAATGGAAACTTGAAAAAGTTCCCGCAGAAAGATGACCACCTTGAATCATTGGGAAATCGAAATGCCATTGTAGAAATGCACTACTGAGAATATTTCTACAGGCAAAATAAGTATCTCAGGTTAATTTGAAGCTCGCACTTAACAAGAGTTTTACCCGAGTACGAAAATCTAATGCCTGCTTTGGTTTTCTATCAATCTCCTCCAAACCATCTGCCCACAGTATATCAGGGTCAAAATAGCCATGACATAGAGGAGAGGAATTCCAACAATGCATCCCCCATTAGCAAGGTTTATCAGCGTCTGAAGAAAAAGAAAAAAAAAAAAAAGAAGGTAAGAAAATCAGAGCAAATCAAGAAGGTTAGTCCAAGTACACTGATCATTAGCCCACGAAAGATTTTTAAGTTTTCCACTTCACCGCCCTGAAAACCCATCGGCACAAACCGTTGACAAGACACGTAGTTCAGTAAAGGCAATAAAATCAACATTCAGATACCAAGACAAAAACAAAAAAAATGATTTCTTAAGTGCATCAGAGCACCAGTGCATCAGCACCTCTCAAGGCCCCTTCTTTTCTTTCGTATAGATAGTATCTCATAAGGTTCTTCTTAGAAACAAGAATAAATGGTGACAACAAGAACATCCGATTACATTCAAGAAAGTCGAACAGAGCGGAGGAGATAGAGAGATGCATATGCCTTTTTGAAAGGAAAAAAAATACTTCCTCCGTCCCTTATTTATAGTCCAGTATTCCATTTTGGGCTGTCCCTTAATAAGTGTCCATTTTGTAAAGTTAGTAGGTAAAAGTTAGTGAATTGTCTATTTTGTCCCTAAAAGTATATTCTATTTTGAAAAGTGAGTGAGTAAAAGTGTAATGATGATGGGTAAGTAGGAAAAGTGGAGGAAAAAGTTGATGTGAAAGGTATAGTGATGATGTCTTTTTAATAAGTTGGAGTTACAAAGTACGACACTTAAAAAGGGACGGAGGGAGTATGTAATTGCAAGATTGACATGCATGAAATGCGAATATGCTTTCCAATAGCAGAGAGGTGACCTACCAGCATTCCTGCAACAAGGTGAACTATGGGCACAAATAATTGGTCCACTCTCTTCTTCTCCGCATATCCGTTGAATGCGATGACCATAGAGAAAGTGTGTATCGTAACAAATGCAAGAGCAATAATTGCTGCATTTGGCAGAAGAGTTATTATCAAACCAAAAGCCTCCACAAATCTGATTAATATAGGCAAATTGAGTTAACTATAAAAAGAAGTTGAAAAATTAGAAAGCCTTGTGAAAGGATTGCAAAGGTGCTCGTGCTGCCATTTTTCTGGCATACATGGGAGCAAGCAACTCAGTTGTCCAATATGACACACCCAGCAAAAATAACTGCCAGTCACCCAGCAAAAATAACTCGCATTTGGTTCCCAAAAGTAAAAAATTAGTAAACATATTCCGCATACATACGCAAACAAATACGGGAAGTCCGCTCCATTATTCTAATTTGTCAAAACTATCTGTTTTTGCATCTGGCATTATAATTCGATGTACAGTTACAAAAGGAGAAAACAAGAAACACCAAAGGAGAGGGAGATAACACAAAGTGAAAAAGAAAAGTTACATATTGATGGGTCATTGGAGGGCTTAAACAGAAAAGAAAGATACGAGATAGGAACTACAGACATCGCAAAGACGCAGTACACTGAGTGATGAAAAAAATCAGGAAAAGGAGCACGACCACAAGAAAAAGAGATACCAGTGTATCATGACTTCTGTTCTCTAGCTTGGAAGAGCAATGAGAAGACTTTATCTGAATCTAACAGCCTCCATGTTAACTTCCACCTCTAATACTCAGCTCAATAGGTCCAAATGGTCACTCTAATTAAGTTACAAATGAACCATGCGACCAAAATCCAGGCTTATTTGGTCTAAAGAGGAATGACCCGTGCATTGTTCAAGCTTATGAGCTTTCTGTGGTTTTCTTAGTGATATAAATGGATGCTCCAGTTAAATGCTCCTCCTCGTTAGATTCTTGTTTATCACAAAAATGCTGGCATAAAGAACAGCAGGAGAAATAGCTAGTTTGGGTGTTGGCCCAAACCCCACCCAATGAAAAAACAATTAAAAGAAGGTAAAGTAAAGGACTGCAATGAGAAAAATGATGGATTCCCCAAAGCATCTAAAAGCAATAATAACAACTTGATAACAGAGAATGGCTAACCCGAAACAAGAAAAAAGGGTATCTGTGAGCACTTCTCAACGTAAAATGTCGCTGACCCAAATGCAGGAGTTAAGAGGCTGATGCAGAAGAAAACAGCATGGGCCACACCATGACCCAAACCACCAGCTGCATACATATGATTTAAACTGCATCAGACTACAAAAGGTAGATAACAGTAACAAGAACGTAGTTACTACTCAATTTAACCTCCTTTTTTTTTTTTTTTTTGAGATGACAAATATATTTAACCTTCATTGATAAATAAACACTATAATTTACAACTTCAGTTCCAAGTTCCAACATGGCACCAGTGTCAGAGTTGAGCTCCATCAACATGATCAGGATTAGGATTTGTTATTCCAAAAATACAGTGCTCTAAAAGTCATTAGGCACTAGTCAGGCGGACGGGCACCTTCGAGCGCCTAGGCCTAGTAATCAGGGATTAGTCAGTGCCTAGCAATTGATCGGATTTTTATTCATTTTTTTAAAACAATTAAAAAATATTCACACACAAACCCCCCCCACCCCCCGCAAAAGTCTCTGTAAGAAAATGACCACAAAAAAAAAAAACTATCAAAGGGGAATTTTGTATAATTTCATCAAATTATTGGGGCATACTGTATTATCATTACAACTCAGGGGTAATATTGTATTATCTTCAAAATCTCAAGGGTTATTAATGTAATTACCCTTTTTATATACACTGTATCTACTGCTGCATCTCGAAGACGATTGAAGACACAATCGCAGAGAGAGACTGAGAGACACAATTGAAGGAGAAAAAGAGAAAAACAAACACAATCACAGAGAGAGAGAGAGAGACAGAGAGAGAGAAGAAAGAGAGACAATCGAAGGAGACAATGGAAGACCTGGACTGAGACAATCGAAGACCTGCCAGCAATGATCACCGTCGATGGAAGCTGAGGCAGTTAACGACTGGAGAGTGGAGAGGTTTAAGGTTAACACAACCGACTGGTAGTATACACTATAGTCCGAGTAGTAGCTGACTAATTCCCGACTAGCCCGCCGGCCGACTAGTCTAACTAGTTGCCGACTAGAGCCAACTAATTCCCGATTAGTTGGATGGCCGACTAATTAAACGCCTAACCCCTTACTTGAGTCAGTCAGGCGCCGCCTAGGCCAAGTTTTAGAGCACTGCAAAAATATCCTAAAAGTTATTAGCAACTAATTCACAGCACTGAATAATATTGGGTTACAGATATAGAACCAGAAGAGAAGTTGAAGCATGAATAACTAATGTTCCCGAACTTGGAAGGAAATTAACCCTGATCGCAGAATGAATTTCCAATAAGAGTATTGAAAATCAGTGCGATCACAAATTCTTATTTGGGAATACATTGGTTGCTGAAGAATGTGCTACAAAGCGAAATCAAATACAAAATAAAGAAGAAAGTAATTGCTACTATTGCTGATGCAAGACAAGCTGCTTCCCTCCAATTTTTACCAGAAATTTTCCAGTTTATTCCGGAGTCCGAAAAGTGGGATCTATTATTTAAGGATAGATTGTGAATCAGCAGGGTTGACTAGACAAGTTTTCAAGCTGTCCATGGACATCCCAAGTGATGCCTCTTGGACAATGAGAAAGGTGTTGAACCTTAGGAGTTTGGGTCAATCCCTCATTAAATACCAGGTTGGGAATGGTAAGAATACTCACTTATGGTTGGATAATTGGCATCCTTTGGGTCCCCTTTTTAAAAGATTTGGGGAAAGTGTTGTGTACAATCTTGGCAGGTCTTTGCTTTCAAAGGTGTCCTCTATTATTCACAATGGGGCTTGGAGATGGCCTAGGCAAAGGAATAGGGTTACTCAGTTTATAGTAGTTCACACCCCCCCAGATTTTCAGCCAAATTGTTTACAAGAAGATTCCGTCGTGTGGCTCCCTCATCCTAGTGGCTCTTCAGTATTTTCTGCATGGGAAGCTATCAGGGTGAAACTTCCGGTTCAAGATTGGGCTCATGTGGTTTGGTATAAGAAGAATATCCCAAAGTGGTCCTTTATCTTGTGGTTGGCTGTCCAACAAAAGTTGAACACTAGAGATAGACTTTTGAGGTGGGGAATGACTGTAGACGGTGATTGCACCTTTTGTTCCACTGGACAGGAAACCCACCACCACCTCTTTTTTCAGTGTCCTTTGTCTCTCTCTGTGTGGGATAGCATGTGGAGAAGGTCTTTAAGTGTCCAAATGCCCTCTAC
>BPLS01000689.1:147751-207355 GCA_019656275.1 Rhododendron kiyosumense | reverse complement strand
CCCCCCCCGTTCTATTTTATCAACCAAAAAAAATAAAAACGCTAGGAAATTAAGATTGAGGATTTGGAGCCTCACACACATTTGCATAGGATATAGATAGAGACATTACAAAACAATGAACTAAATCGGTCTTCAAATGAAACTTCAATTTACCAGCCATAGCAGTTTACCCAATAGAACCAACAAAAACACTGACTCCCTACTTCATTTAAACAAATGCACACGCACAGAGAGGAAGTATAAAAAAGATCAACAAAAATGTTCTTAAACATGAAATTAACAGAATCTTTACAAATTTGCTTGTAAACCCAGAAAAATTAGAGGAATTGGATTACAGATGAGCGGATAAAAGCACTACCTTGAGAGAAGGGTGAGGATCAAGAAGGGTTTCTTGGAGATGACAGCAACGAAGAGGGAGAAAGAGGGGCCAAGGGCCAACAAGGCGTACCCAATTCCAGCTGCTACCGTCATGTTGTGTAAATGTATCACAGCATGAATTATTGGTAATGATTTTCCATTTGGATTGATCTTTGTATGTGCAGCTCTTTCATGATCGTTGAATTGGGGAAGGGAATTCTCTTCAAGGGAGTCGAAGGAAATTGATGAGTTTTTTCCTTTTGGTAAATTTCACTGACACCCCTGACGTTTTTCTTAATGACCCTTTCACATTTGGGGAATGGCAATAAATCCCCAGAGGTTTCAATGTTTATTTTTCCGACAACTCAGTAACTGTTTGACAAAACACGTGATAGTGATAGAATCAGCCAAAAGTGACTTGCACAAATTCACTAGTTTTAATAATAAAAGACTATCAAGTCTCACTTTTTAAATCAAAATGACTTTGTTTTACTGATTGAAATAGTTGTTTTGATTAAAAAGGATGAATTATTTTTTTCCAACCAAATTTTGCAATTTTGGGTCCAAATTTTTTTCTAGTTGAGATAGCTTTTATTTATTTATTTATTTATTAATCAAAAAGGACAAATTCGTTGGGATAAGCTCCACAACAAGACCGTTTAGCTTTCCCCATTTGTGGGCCTAAGAAGGGCCCAAATTGATAATCCAAATCTTTCACATTTTAGATCTCGTCGAGAATATCAACCGTATCAAAAATCAAGTTGATCGTATATCATTTGTTATGATTTCAGAACGTATTTGTCTTAGAACATAACAAGATTATAAGACTGGATAGGAACCCATTAAATCCGTTTATCTCAATACAAAATACATTTTGAAATTTTATCAACTGGTATGCAATCAACTTAATTTTTTACGTGACAAATGTTCTCAATGAGCTCTAAAATACAAACGGTTTGGATTATCATAGTGGGCCCACCTCGGACCCACAAATGGGAAAACTTAGGGAAGAAAATAAGTTGTCCCTCTCTCTTTCAGAATGGGCAAATGACGGGGTGTGAACCCGCGCGTGAACGGTTCGTCCATGAATGGACTTCGGAGAATCCTCCTCCAATTTTATCAATGTAAGTCACTTTTACTGATTTCATCACATGTTTGTTCGAACATTTCTTAGTTGGGGTGTCGATGAAATGAATATTGAAACTACATGATTTATTTTCAATTTTCATACACAAGTATAGAATACTTACAATTCAATGTGGAAGTATTTCATATGAAGTAGTAGTAAGTATTCTACATTGAGTAATAAGTATTATACATCTAGAATACGTACCACTTAATGTGGAATACTTACCACTCTTTATGAAATACTTACTACTCTTTTTTTTTTTTAAACAGCAAAGCAAAAAAAAATTATTAGATAAGAAAAATGATTACAAAGCAAAGCGCAAGTTGGCAAAAAACCAACAGAGCACCCAATGGGCCAAGCCTAGATCACCAAAAGGGTCTAAATAGATATAAATATAACAATAAATCCCATAGGAAACCCAAAACCCAAATACAACAATTAAGACCGAAACCCTAACCCAAAAACTAAAAGGCATAACCCATACACAACATAGGCCTAGCTGGAGACCAACCATAGACAACATGGGCCAGCCTAAACAGCAACCCTACCCACCACCAACCACGGCCACCTGGAGTGAGACGGGCCACTACCACCACCGTCCCTGAAGCCCGGGGAACAAGCCTTGGGCTTACCTCAATGTGGTATACTTACCTCTAAAGTGGTATACTTACCTCAATGAAATACTTACTACTCAATGTGGTATATTTACCTCTAAAGTGACTTTTTAGATGTCATACATTAAAAAGTGATTTGTGTACCATAGTCTTCTTCTTTTTTCTAAAAAAAAAGGTGGATTAGGATGACCAACGTACTTGATCTCTTTTTGGCGTGACAATATATATAAGAGAACCCACTTGCCATGGAATGCCTGGATTTGAGCAAAATCTGACTGAGAAGAAAAATCATCAGGTCACAGGAGCCGTCACCAAAACCCTACCAAAATGCAAGTGGGCACGAGACCCTCACAACCCAATTTGGAGTCTAGTATGTGGATTGACCTTCGTCGGTGGTAACATAATTTTTGGTACTGATTTCATATCTGGAATTTTATTTTTATTTTTATTTTTTTGTCACCTTGCTCACTAATATGCCCGGAAATAGATGCAATAATCGATGGCAAAAGAAGAAGAAAAAATAGTGCCCACGTTTTCATGTTCCCAAGAATGGATAATTACTGTTTCCTTAAAATAGATCTTTTTTGTTTCCTACTCTCGTGAGATGTGTATTAGATGGATTATGTTTGAATTTTATGGAGGTTAACATTTCAAATATTGTTCAAATGTTATAGAGGCTAAACATTTTAAATATTGGATCAACGAAAAGTTTGTTCAGGACAGCGGATTTAGTCGAGGTATGAACAAATTGCCTCAAACATTCAATTATAAAAAAAAAATTGCATATTATGCATTAGATGGGTTTGGAAGTGGAATTCTCAGTGGTCATTTGGATGAGAAATTTTTGGGTGCCGTGCAAGTACCACGTGACAGTACTCATCGGCAATCCCAACCATCTAAACGCGCGTGCTTTGGACAGCCCAAGTTTATTCCCTCTCTCTATCTCTCCCCTCAACCATTAATTGCCGAAACGAACGGCTGTGATTGCACGAAGCCGTGAATAACGGCCCCTCTATGAATAAGTTGCATCATGTGTATACAAAAACAAAAAACAAAAACGAACGTCCCCAAAGTGTTCAAATGGAGCAATAAAATACCAACAAAAATCATTATCTGATATGTAAAATGTTGAGTAAATTACAGTAAACCCCCCTCAACTAACCCAAATTTTCACTTAACCCCCTCCGACTACAAAACCCAACAGTGTGCACCCTCTAACTATCCAGAATTGACACTTAACACCCTTTTGTTAGGTCTCCGTAGGAAAAATGCACCGACGGCCATCTCCGGCCACCGGGCGGCCGATCCGAGCCGTCCAAAAATTTTATAAAAAAAAACCGAGTGGGCTAATGCGGAAATCAACGGCATCCGACGTGCGTAGGTGCTCGATCCAAACACCCCAAGAATTTAAATGGGGTGTTTAGATCGAGCACCTACGCACGTCGGATGCCGTTGATTCCCACGTTGGCCCACTCGATTTTTTTTTTTTAAATTTTGGACGGCTCGGATCGGCCGCTCGGTGGCCAGAGACGGCCGTCGGTGCATTTTTCCTACGGAGACCTAACAAAAGGGTGTTAAGTGTCAATTCTGGATAGTTAGAGGGTGCAAACTGTTGGGTTTTGTAGTCGGAGGAGGTTAAGTGAAAATTTGGGTTAGTTGAGGGGGGTTTACTGTAATTTACTCTAAAATGTTCTCAAAGAGCCAAATGAAGATGCTACTAATTAAGAACTCCATTTGAAATCTAAGGGTTACAAATCCCCACGATTTGAAATTTTTGTGTCCAAATAGACCTAAGTGTGTGAGTTTACATGCAATAGGGGCTACAAGGAAATGTATTACAGCAGAAGGGTGTTCATTGTTATTTACTCAAAGAAAAGGGCCGGGCTATTCGCAGCCACAAATTTTCTCCCATAGCCCGTCATATTTCGGTAAGTGGTTGTTGAAAATCATAAATAACATTTCGGTAAATAGTTGTTGAAAATAAGATTATATTTCGGTAAGTACATGTCGAAAATATATTCAATTTTCGGTAGACAATTGCCAAACATGCATTTTCGGTAAATAGCTGTTGAAAAAAATATCATATTTCGGTAATTGGATGCTGAAAATGTATTTCAATTTCGGTAACTAACTGTCGAGCCTAATTGAAAATTTTTAGCGGGGTGTGGGAGAAAATACGTGGGTGCGAAAACGGGTTAAATTTCACTGACACCTCCTGAGGTTATCTTTAATGACAAGTAACCCCTTCATGTATGAGAAATGAACACCCTATCGTTTCCATGTCCATTTCATCGACACCCCCAACGAAGAACAATTCAAACAATCGCGGGATGAAATCAGTCAAAAGTGACTTGCATTGACAAATTTGGAAGAGTATCATCCCCCGAAATAAACTGGACCGTTCATTTTGTTGATTCCATTGTGTGTTTGGTCGAACACTTGACTTGTTGACTAATGTATCTATGAAATGGATATTGAAATCACAGGAGATTTATTGCATTTCTCATACGTTAAGGGGGCATCTATTATTAAAGAAAACGTCAGGGGGTGTCAGTGAAATTTATCCCTATTTATACCTTCCATCATCAAGGGTAGGTACCTCTTTTCTTTGAAAAAGGAAGGGTAGGTACTCCTCCACTCCACCATATTGAAGCAAGTGGCGTAGATTCTTCTAACATTAGGGTAAAAACGTCCAGATATGACCTACTAATATACATCCAAACACGTACGCAATGTTTTGGTCCCCTGAAATAAATCAAGAAATGAGAGAAATGTCTCCATGTCGGCCTCCCAATAGAAGAACCATTCACCTAAATCACGGAACAATGATTTTGCTCGTCCTCGTAGTTTCTGCATCGAACAAAGAAGCATTTCCTACCAGCTTCAATCCAATTAACCGAACACTGCCACAGAGATCGCCTCTGCGTATTCAACTCTGCTTTGCCTAGATGCCTAACAAGGACACCCAACCAGCTTTGCTTTGAGTTTGACATAAACCCCACCAGTTCAAATTGATGAAAGTTCAAATTGATGAATTTCACAACGGTTGAGAGAGAGAGAGAGAGAGAGAGAGAGAGAGAAGTCAAGAATCTTATTCTCTAGAGATAAGGAAGAAAATCTGATTCTGTACATGAATTGAACAGGAACAAGAAACTGCCTAAAATTTTATTAAGAAGCAAAAATAGTTATCACAGAAAAAAAAAATATTACGTCAAAAATTTGTCACGTTCTCTGCAAACTTCAATAAATAGCTAAAAATTGCAGGTCTAAGATCATACCCCGGTTCACTGGCTTTGGTTTCAAAAACGCCCTTCATTACCCGAGTGTAAAGCCTTTCAAGCTGTGGAACGCCATAGCCATCAGTGCGCTCCATCAAAATACTTTTGACCGAAACAATTTTCTCAGAAATCTCACTATCAGACATCACAACATCTTCACTCGTGTCCTTTTCACAAGTTTCAAGCTGCGGGTCATCTGTAAAAGATATTCCTGACCTATGTGGAACTGTATCATCTACTTCTGGTTCTTGAGATGAGTTTGGTGGTTCTGATGGTCCTCCTTCAACTGCTGTTCCTGGAAAATGAAAAAATAATTTTAATTTCTTCCAGAAAGAAAGAAAAAGAAAATGCTAAAACAAACGAAAAGTTCTGACTAACTCTTGTTACTCAGTCAGGTGTCATATAGGATGGCACTTCGTAACTGAAATTGGTCCAGAGTGTAACGACAAGGCAAACTCATGCGAGTAAGAATGGTTTTTCAAATTTTTTTAGTTTGAATTACTCCATCCAATAGAGCAATCAGCTATCATAAATCAAATGCATATCCAGACAGATTACTACTATCAACGGGTACATTATAAAAAGTCCAGTGAGGAGCAAAGATCCTTAAGAGCAAAACTTTTTTGACAGAGCTCACAATTTCATGACCACTGACCAGAATTAAAGCTATCCATAAAAGTTTGTGTTCCCGTTGCCGTGCCCGTTTAAGCCCTTTTTGCCAAGGAAATCATCAAGAATTTTGTCAAGTCACAATTATTTGCAGGATAAAAATGTGGAAACTGATCAGTTATCCAATGAATGTTACATAATTTGGCCAACTTAGCCATTTATCTAACATTTGGTCACACAATTTGACTACTGGATAGGATAATCTATCCTATGAATGTCATACAATTCACTTGCACGAGCATGATGAGACAGGACAAACTTGAGACAAGATAGAACACATTATCCTATATCATTATTCCTTATCCCTTGGGCTACCCAAGCCTCCAACTTATGCCCCCAATAGTTTCCACACTACCTTTCCTATTGGCAACCAAACGTGGCCTTATGGTTTCAAAAGCGTCAAATCAGGAGGGAAAAACATCATAGCACCAAACTACCATGTTACAGACCAAACGAAGGGTATCAGGTTTGCATCTCTGCCAACGCTAGGAAAGGTCTACAATGTAGCCATTTTTATTTTGCTTTAGTCATGATTCGCTCTGCTTGTTTGTACCCAGCCAAGTGATGTCCAACTTGGAACTGTCCACCAACCTCTATCTTGGCCACAGGCCTTTCATTAAGTAGTTTTACCATCCAGAGTACAGAAATATTGAAAATTTAGCCCTTTGTACCCGTTTTGATAGTTTCTCTCTTACTGAAGGTCATCAAAATGGGAACATGTGTATATGTTCCCATTTCATGCATCGTACGGGACAAGTATAGCACATCGTAAGATACGTTAACCAGACTAAATACAAGTTAAAAAAGAATAATACCTACCCAGACCGAATGTAAAATGCAAAATCTATGCAAATATTTAAAAAACTTCAATGATACAAAATTTTACGTCTTCAACCATATAACATGGTCTAGTAAAAAAAATTTAAGGGGTCATGTATCTCAAATCACTATCGCATCATGGTAGTATGGGTATACAAAAGCATTTACATAAAGCGTAAGATAGGGTTAGTGATACGTATCAGTCTTACCTCTAATCGTACATATTGCATCGTATCTCTATCCTACAATTTTTTTTAAACATAAGATACAATTAGAGTACGTATTTATTTTACCTCTAAATGTATCCAATAGTAAGGTATCTATCATTAATGACAAGATTTTGACAACACTGCATCTTAACCAATCTTTCTTTTGGTTTGTTACATCAGTCTGAATAAAGTTTGATTTTCAGCTGCTTTTCAACTAAATGTCATGGCCCTCACCTAATTGAAATATTTGACAAAACATGCGCGATAACATAAAGTGCACCTAGTTTATCTCCCATTAATGAGGTCTGGAAAGGGTAAAATGGGTACGAACTATGGAACTAACCATAGATGTTATTTGTGCAGTGGTTGCCCTCAAATTTGAATCCGCGACTTCAAATTCGGACAATTTTTTGATTGAACCAATGGATCCCTATTTGCATTCTATGATCGTTTTGACTTTTTGAGTAGCATTGGGCTGCCTTGAGTGAGCTAGATTTTATTTTTGCAATCATCTTTACTGATTTTGATAGCTATTTGTCAAAAAAATATTTTCCCGTTTTGCCTTGGCGAGATGATTTGGAAACGTAAAACACATAGAACAAAGTTTAAATAAGGACCACTAACGACAAAATAAGTCACAAGAAGCCAATACGCCAGCTATCTTTCGTTAACATTCGTCTTTAGTGGACGTTTTTCATATGTTTTTTATTTTCCCTATGCCATCAAAAAAGTTGTGACCGCACAAAAAAAGTACATGAAAGACGAAAAGACTGCTTATTTGTATGAATGGCCCCCAAAGTATTAGCGAAATATCAATTTGGTCCCCAATATACAAATCGCATCTATTGCATCCCAAACATTTTTTAAAAGGTCCCCAGACCACACTCACTTTCCTTTTGCCATCTAAAATGAGGGCATTATAGTCCACACCCCCCCACCACACACAAACCCCCCCCCCCCCCCCCAACCAACGTCTGCATTATGAAACAACCAGCAGCAGTTGTTCTGGAAATTCAGTTACCAACTTAGGGTTCAACCAATAACTTGACAATCTTTCCCTCAACGATTCCATACGGAGCAACACCCACGTGTCCAAGAGGCTTGAGGGACGCAACTTTGATATCCCCGTGACTGCATCGGCAGCGACCTCAACTCGGCCAATCCGTCCGCCAATCTGAAGTTGATCAATCAACGAATCCGACTTCAATTCGTTGTGGAGCGGCAACAGCAGCAGCAATTCATATGTGCAGAAGAAGCCAGCTGAGCAGTGGAATTTCGACGTTAGGGTTGGCGGCGAACTTAACAGCTCGGGTTAGGGTTTATTGTGGGTTCGAAGTACAATAAGAGTGGAACCGGGAAGGGTGTGGAGGATCATCACAGTAATGGGACTAAATTGGGGAAGAACAAGAACAGGACTAAGGATGAGGATAACAATGAGAAGAATCATAGTGTGGACAAGCGGTTCAAGACACTTCCACCGTCGGAGTCTCTGCCTAGGAATGAGATGGTTGAGGGGTATCTTTGTTTGCAACAACGATACCATGGAAGAAAATCTCAAGATAGCGGAGAGAAGGGGAAAGTGGGGAATGGAGGGGTTTGACGATAATGTCCTCGTTTTAGATGGCAAAAGGGAACGGAGTGTGGTCTGGGGACCTTTTAAACGCACATTGTAAACGTTGGGGATGCAATAGACGCAATTTGTATATTGGAAAAATATCTTTGGAAAAATGAAAAAATAAAACTGAAATTTTGAGATATCCCAAACACATAAATGAACTTAATAGACACTGTCAAAACAAAGAGTGAATGATTCGGCTATGCGGACAAAGGAAAATTACTGGCCAGAGAGTATTCTCAAATACAAGGTAAACTACATGACGGTATTGGGACAGGAATCTAAAGGCTACTATACCTGCGTGTGCAGCATCGACAATCTTCTTTGGTCGTTTTAGTGCTTCATAGCTTTGGTCTAAATTAACATCAGGTTGGACATTTCGAAGTCGGGCACTCGCTCTAGTAACTGATGCCAGCTGAACAACTGTAGTTGTTGGAAATGAAGATCCTGCCAATTCATCAGGCACGGGCATGGGACCCCCTTCGGCAGCTATCTTTTCACAGAATGCCACCAGTGCAGGGTCCATCTGTGACAGCATTCCATGCACCTGAATAGAAAGAAAGTTTTCTCAATTGTGGCCAAGATTGCTTTACACCAAAAAAAGGCAAGAAACCAAAGCCCCAATCTCCACAAACCATAAAGAAGAAAGAAAAAATAAGTGAACATACTGCATCTCGAAGTTCATGAGCTCTACTCACGATCCTAGATCCATTGTAGTCATCTCCATTATATATCTGTACAAGAAAAAGCGACGAAGGTGAAAATATTGCAAAATTAACAGTAAAAGCATGTGGCTCACGGTAGACCTTTATTTCATTTCGCTATATCCTGAGAAAACCAAAGTTGTTGCATAGAATCGGCTGGTAACATAATATGAAATGAAATGAACCATAAGTCATTTGTCTTGATTTTTGTCAGAGTCAGCATTCTCATTAATTTTTCCACAAAAATACTTTTCCCAAGGTGAATGGTTCCTCTACTCAACCCAATAGCGTTCTAGCGACACATGTGCATTCATAACACCATGCGAAATGCACAAGTATTGCCACACTTAAAATATTGTACTTTTTGGCCACTACATCCAATTACGATGTCCTTGAGTCGTGGAGTGAAGAAGGCTGGGTTGAATAACTTTTTCAAAACAGATTCTTAGTCAACCTGCAGGTGTTATGTTTTATTCATTTCGTAGTTTTGAAGAACGAGGATGGTTCCTATAACCATGAAGCTAATACTATCCAAAATATCTCTTAGTGCATTTCTTGAAGTATTTGTCTAACAGAAACCATAAAAAGTATTTTTCAAAAAAAGAAAATTAAAATAGTACTGTATCAAAGAGTACAGTAACCATATACCTTTGCATTAACCAAAATGAGATCAAAATCTTCCAAGAATGCTTGGCATGTAACATACTTTCCACTGTCAACACACTGCAACAGAGTTGCAATGTCCATAGGGTTCTGGATGATTGACCGATAGTTTGGTGCATCCTCCTCGGAGACTGGATAATGGAAGGCACTAAACCTTTTGTCATACAGAATCCTGCAGCACAAGAGACGAACAATATATCTAACTTAGATGGCGGATGACACCGAGAAATGAAAATAATGACAACACTATCAGAGGGTTGTTTAGAGTAGGGTCAGTCCGGGGGCTCTCAGGTTTTCACCCAAATGCCAAATCCTGAACCTCTCTTAGAGTCTTCGTTAGCTTTTGCAGATGACTTATTCATCATGAGTGGGGCAGACAATCTGCATTTCACATTATTATATTAGTGTTTGACGACTTCTACCATTTCTCTGGTCTTCAGCCAAATCTAACCAAAAGTTTCATCTTTTTTGCTGGGGTAAAGGATGAGTTGATCCAGAGCTTAACCTGTGGAATATCTTGGAGTGCCTCTTATATCCACCAGTGACCAGGCTTAGCCGGTGAGCTGAATGACAACATCTTAAACAGAATTCTAAAGCTGGAGCACCGAACTAATCTCATACTCCCTCCACCCCATTTTGTGTGCTCAGGAACTCAACTTTTTAAGGGAACATGCAATTATTGCATCTCTCTAGATAAATTGATTAGATTTCCAAGATTGCCCCTCATTCTCTGCTTTTGAACTACTATTTTCCAGTGAGGGTTAGTTTATTGAAATATGAAGAAAAAAAAAATCCTTGGACTTTCCAGAGATAGCAAACATTTTGGGTCATGCCAAATCGGAATAGTAAGCAAACAAAAAGGAACAGAGGAAGTATTGATGGTAGAGCACAGCTTATCTCTTCAATTCTGTGCAGCATGCAGGTGTATTGCGTTGCGGTCAATTGTTTGCTATCCATCAAAAGGTGACTAAGGAGATTGAGGAAAACTTAATGGCTGCCTTAGTTCAAGATCTGATCTTAATCACATATTTGTAAAGTTAAAATGGGATCCTATTTGCAGTCCAAAGGAGGAGGTTTGGCCATTACGGACCTTAGGGAACAGGACAAAGCTTCCAGTTGAGGCATCTATGGGTCCTTATTAAGAAAACTGATACCTTGTGGCAGAAGTGGGTGCACACCTACATTATCAAGAATTGGAGCTTATGGCATATGAACATTCCAGATGATGATACTTGGTTAGGAAGGTTCTCAAACATAGAGAATTGGTCAGCCTCTGGTCATGATACTGGGCAGTCAACATTTCTACGGTTGGATGACTGGCACCCTCGGGTGCTTTGAAAAAGAAGTATGGGGATACGGTTAGCTTCAACCTTGGAAGGTCTCTTTAAGCCAAAGTTTCAACTGTAACTCAAAATGGGGAATGGAAGTGGCCAAGACACAGAAGCAGTATTATCCAGGAAATCACTCTTCATTCAATGGTGAGCCAGTCCCTCATCTTTCCAACGACGATCAGCTTATTTAGAACCCTTCCCAACATGGGGTTTACAACTTCACACCATGAAGTCTGCCTGGAAAGCTTTGACGAAAACTTATGAGGTTTACTGGTTTAGAATTGGCAGAAGGTAGTTTGTTAATGTTTTGACAAAAATGTTTGCAGGTGGTATTTTTTTTTTGTGGCTTGTTGTGCAAAACAGTTTAAACAACAGGGACAGATTGGCTGTTTCGAGAGTGGTAAATGACACTTGTTGTGAGGGAGCAGTGTCGGAATTTCATGATCATATGTTTTTTGAGTGCCACTACAGCTGAAGTTTAGAGAGCCATTACGAGGAACAGCCAGTTATCTAGACTCCCTTTGCCTCTGATGAAGTCAAATGGTTTGTGCAGAATACTAAGGGGAAGAATTTTAGGACTTCTGTATCAGATGTCTCTTTGGCCGCAGTGGTGTACCACATATGGAGATAAAGAAACACATGAGGATGCTTCAAATGAAAAGTGTGGAACCACAATATTTCAATTTTCATCCCTCAGGCCCTTAATGACATTAGAGATGCCGTTAGTGCTTGGAGGAGAGTCATGCCTAGCCAGCTAACAAAAGATATTTGCAAGGAGTGGACTGTCTCATAGGATTTTGGAATACAATCAATTTCAGTTGTTTTCTGTTTCATGTATTTTGCTTTCCCCTTCTTTTGGGTGTAACTGTTGTCGCAAGACCTTTCTGTTTGGGTGTGGCCTTGTTCTCTTAGGAGCCTGTTGAGGCTTTTTGTTGTTTTGGCAGGGATTTGCACCATCGCTGGTGTATTCAACCGGTAGGGCCTTTAAATGAAATGTACATTCACTGGATAAAAAATAGAAGATTAAAGGCTGCTGATGTAATTCATCTCAACAAGCCTTTGGCACAAAGATGGTATCAGCTACAGGGATCAATTCTCTCCAATTGATTCTATTCGTGCTTTTATCGTTACATTTGAAGAAAGAAAGTCCTATTGTATCGGCATTCATCCCATGTGTTTCTAGGCATTCTCTGTACTATACGTGGATCTGGTCCATCTGGATCATATTCCCCCTTAAACGTTAATTAGTCCTATGACGTGAATGCCCACTCCCAATGCCAATAGCAAAACATAAACTGTTTCTGGTTTCACAAATAATAAGAAGCCATAAACGTGCAAAAAAGCTCATCACAGGTACAAGCTAACAATTTTCATTAGATCCCGCCACCAAGAAAAAAGACGGAGAGATTACTAAACTAAAAAACCTATGCAAGAACAAACTAATTATGTTACCCTTGAGAACTTAAAAGCAATATTGGGAAGGAATTCAATAAAGATTGTTAACACATATTGATGCAACATCCCATCAATATGTGTTGTTTCAGTGAAAATATGACATTAAACCATTACATAATACATAATACGCGTGAGATTTTGTCAAATTATGTTTCACTTCAGAGTCGGTATCCCCTTAACTGGCCTAGAAACTTATTTAGTTCCCTTTTGATGTTTCACTTCAGATTCGGTATCCCCATAACTGGCCCAGAAACTTAGTTCATTTTCGTTATCTCCTAAGTCATTAATGCTTCTACAGACATGAGTGTTGTAGACTCATAACCCTAATTGGTATTGAAAAAAATCACCACAATCAGCAACTAATTACAAAAAGTACACTAGCAAAAAGTAGAAAAACACCAATAGATAAAACATAAAAGGATGAAGTTAATAGAACAGACAACCAGGATAACTTACCGGTTGCAAATATCACGAATGCACATTCGCAGTCGACGCAAGGCGTGCTGCTCAGCCTCTGCCTTGGCTTTCAACTCAGAGGCCTTCGGCCGAATATCCACTTTTGGAGCTTTTGGGAGTTCAACAAGCGTATCTAATTTCTCCAACTTTCTTCTCATCTCCTCTGATTGTATCGACAAAGCAACTTCAATCAGACGATCAAAAAACATAGACCTATCTTCAGCTGATGGCTTGTCTAATTGATAGCTGTCAAGATAATATGAACAGATAAATAAATTCCTCAGCATTAAAACCTGAGTAAAGTCTTTGCAGAAACAAGATGAAGCTTGTTACATGTAGGAAAATTTCAGGAAAAACAGCAAGTTTCAGTGAAAGGTTTTTAATGACACTCAATGCACATAGCAAAACAGATTTCAGGTCCGTCGTCTATTACGCTTACTAGTTACTAGGTGCTTAAGGAATAATATTTTAATGGAGATTACAAATCATGGTTGATGGTTGTGGTGGAAGTGTTATTGAGCAATTCATTTTCAGTCTAAACAATCACTTATTTTACTTACTTTTTTTTTTGGCAAGTTAAGATTTATTATTCACTTTTAGTCAAAAGTAGTTATTGAGCAATCACTTATTTTTGAAGCTAGTACATATAAAGATTCAAAGTTTGCAGTTGGCCAGTTGCTGATAAGAGCTAGAAGCCCAATGCGATTGCAAGGCAAAGATGCCAGCAATCAACCTGTAGTAGGTTACATAACATGAAAGCAAGAGCCAAGAAGTGAAGCAACACGAAGCAGCTCATAGGCTGCAACTGCATCATAGATATTAATAGCAACTACTCTTAGTAAGGATGTGGAATAAATAAGATGTTGCATCAACTACTGGGCAAAGGAGCAATTCTTTAGAGAGTCTGCAGCAATAAATAAGATGTTACAGAATATGTTCCAACCCAATACATATACTTCAAATCCAGACACCCTCTACAGATTAAGGTATGAAAGTAATTGAAGCCAGTTAAGATACAGATCCACTTTCTTCATCCTAAGAAGCACGGATACAGAAATGGGACACGTATATGACACAACAAGGACACAAATTCAAATAGGCTATTTTCTCGAAAAGTAGAACACAGATACATTGGGGTTATGCCATCTCGTATGCATTCAAATATATATCTCTGTATCTATCATCATAAGTTATGAAGAAGCATGATGGACATGGGACTGAAGTAATCGGCTAAAAGAAGGGCATGGACATGGATAGGAAACACAAAACCCTCTCCTTTATATTCAATATAAAATGTAATTTTTCATTTCTCTGCAAGTGAACTTTCAAAATGCCTACCTGGTACTCCCTCCGTCCCTTTATAATTGTCCACTATTCTATTTTTGTTTGTGCCTAAAAAAGTGTCCATTTTGAAAAGTCAATGGGTAAAACTAGGTACATTTATTATTTACCGCTTTCTTTTATATTCAACCTTCCAAATTCAAAGAATCAAATTAAATGCATCAATTAAATAGAGAGGGAATTTCAGAAAAGTTAACAATTTTGGACTGCAATTAATGTGTCTCCTTAAAAAGTTTGACTGTCAAAGGTGGACACTTATAAACGGACGGAAGGAGTACAGATACTGATGTCAAATTTCAAAATTTTGATAGTTACAACTTACACGTTAGCAAGTTTTTACAGAATTGCCAATTGCATGCCGATATTATAGTTATAAGGACCTAAAAAGAGACATGTTGCAAAAAGAGGGCCGGACACGAGTCAATCTCTTATTTATGCAATATATTTATATATGCGACACATGTCCAACTATCCAAGAAGTGTCGGTGTACGACACATGCCGGACACAGACACGTATCCTTCTATGACGTGTCCATGCTTGCTCATCTTTATCTACACATGCCGGACAAAGACACGTATCCTTCTATGACGTATCCATGCTTGCTCGTCTTTATCTATATACGCTGACCGCTGGGATATAGCTGGGTTTTCTGAAGTAATTAAACACAATAACCAGTATACACCCAACAGAAGGCTATGGTCTCAAAACCTTAGAATCCAAATAAGTCTAATCTCGTCAACTCTATATTTTTATGGTTAAATTTTCTAAAAATTAAAAGAGCTATAGAAGTTATTACTGTATAGGCAGATAGTTGAAAGCCAAAGTCAATCTTATATTTACTAGTTTAAGGATTCCTGTAAAAATTTATATTTCAAACACTACATCTTCACAAATTTCAGAAATACTTGGGTCATCCGACACATCCCGTGCTGATAGGCAGTGGCCAACGGAGATCAACACATCAACACATATACTTGCAAGTAAAATATAAGATAACCAGCAGAAACAAAAGTGAAATTTTAAGGACTGCATAAATTGGCAGTCATGGAACAAAAATGGTGTGGAAAAACAGCTAGGCAAGCATACAATAGCAATAGTCAATTTCTCACAAAGATCACATTCACTATCACCATTGTAAGCAATTAAAAGATGGCATTTTCGAAGGGTGAGCATACACATTACGAAGAAGAAATATCGAAGAAGACTCCTCAGCTTCTATTTCAGCAAGTGGAACTGAGGATGTCCCCAGTAATAATATGGGGAAGTCTGACGGAAGTTCTTCCAACAGAGTCATCAGAACAGCCTTAAGCTGCTCATGTGCCTGAAAGTAAAAACTTATCTAGATCAGAATAGGACAAGAACAATAGATCACCGGGTCCACTCAGATGGATTAACAGGAGAGACAAAGTCGAAAGATGAAACAAACAACTAAAAAGCAAAGCAGATGATACGCTCTAATTAGCTGGACATCAGCAAAACAAAAAGCACCAAATCTAAACATTCACTCACATTTTCCCACCAAAGGCTGAATTGAGGTAAATAAAGTATTGATGGTGTGGTTCTCCTTGCTTCCCCAAATATATGAACTAGTGCCTCCTCAGGTGTCTTTGCACTAGGATCAGAAAGAAGAGATGGAAGTCCAAGAGAGTGAACGGGAAATTTCTCAAGTTCATGCAAAATTGCTGGCCCCAGATGATCCTGTACAACTAAACGACTTAGTATTCTTAATTTTTCATTCCCATTTTATCACCATCTTGTATGAAACAAAACAAAAGGTTCTGAAATAATTACCAAGCCACCACCTTCACAGCCACATAGCAAAAGTCGAGGCCTATACACAAGTGGAACAGAAGAACCATACGAGAGCATAGAAAGCTTTGTCAATTCTGATGAAAGCTCCAGAACAGGGAAAATGTCCGATATAATCCCCATGGATTTCTTGAGATGTCGCTGTAAACATGGTGCAACAACTGATGACAATGGCCTAGAATGCACAATTGAGCCTCTATGAGCAGCAGGAGTGATTGTAGACATGGCTTCAACAAAATGATATTTTTCCACCTTCACAGAATCAACATCAATGAGAAATTTGTCATCACTAGTGTAAACTTGAGGATATTTTTCACGAAACGCGCGAATGGCAGCTTCAGTGCATAGAGCCTTTAAATCAGCACCACAATATCCCACACAACTAGCTGCAAGCTCTGATTTCAGCTCCTTTGAAGGAGGCTGCTTCCACTTCCTAGTATGAATGTCTAATATTTCAGCACGTGCCTCACAACCAGGCAAGGGAAAATTGAATTCGCGATCGAATCTACCAGGGCGCCGTAAGGCTCCATCAATGGCATCAACCCTGTTGGTTGCCCCAATCAGAACAACTTGACCACGCGAATCAAGACCGTCCATCAAGGCAAGCAGAGTTGAAACAATGGAGTTGTGAATTTGCTCTTGTTTGCTGGACCTCACGGGAGCAAGTCCATCAATTTCATCGAAGAAGATAATTGATGGTTGATTCCTCTGCGCTTCTTCAAACAGCAGTTTCAATTGTCTTTCAGCCTCACCAACCCATTTGCTAAGCACATCCGCACCCTTTCGCATGTAAAAGCTGACCTTCTGCCCAGCCTTAGAAGCAGCACAAGCTAATGCTCTTGCAATTAGTGTTTTTCCGGTACCAGGTGGACCACATAACAAGACGCCTCTTGGAGGGCTAATATGGTAACTCGCAAAAAAATCCGGGTACAATAGAGGAAAGAAAACCATTTCTTTCAACGCATCAATATATTCGGAAAGCCCACCTATCTCATCAAAACTCACACTCTCATCAACCTGTAAAGGTTGAATATCAGCACCTCCTTTGGAACTTGGCCCCGCAGTTTGGACCCCAGAAGTCAAATTAATCAAAGAATCACTCTGATGACCCCAACCGGATGCAGCCGCATTCAAACCCCATGAAGTTGCCCCTTGCATATCTAGTCCCCCAAAAAGCCAAGGTGGGCCAGATCTGCTCCCTCCTCTCCCCCAAGGTATAGGGGGTCCTTGGTCCAGCTCATCCACAAGTAGGGAGTCATCAGAATCTTCGGCTCTAGCCAAGCGATGACGTTTATGAACTCGAGATCCACCCCTCCTCACCTCCCTTCCAACCTTGGTCGTCCCCATTCCTTGTTGTAGGACTCTTCGAGGAGATCTCGGTCTTTGCTTACCCTCCTCATTAGAAAACCTACGAACATCTGTACGGTTACGAAGATCATATCGCCTCCTACCTTCCAGTTCTTCACCCTCTTCATCATCACCATCTTCTTCTCCCTCATCTTCTCCGTCTCCCTCTCCCTCTCCCTCATCTTCTCCATCGCCCTCGTCTTGATCCTCCCTATCATCTGCATCATCATCATCATCTTCACCATCATGCCCATTTTCAGTTTCATCTTCAGCAACCTTCTCCTCAGAAGTGCCTTGTTCATCGTTAGATTCTATAATTAATTGGCCTCTTGAAAGCGCTTTTGAACGACGAGGTCTTAATCCTTCCCGCCGAGGCAATGATCTCGTTTCAAAGGACTTTTTCCGCTTACGGAATGATGAAAAACCATCTTGACTTGCTCTACTACTGATCGAGTTCCTGGAACTTCGATATGTAGGTCTCTGAAACACGATCAAACAAAACTTGAGTCCCAACGTAACAAAAAGGCCATAGGATGGACTACGAAAATGAAGCTCTGAAACACATCAAGGAAAGCTAAGAACTGACATCTAGAAATGATGCACACTTAGGAGACAATAAAGCATTACCATTAGGTCATTGTCCTCTGTTCCAGAACTATCTGTGTAGTCTTCCAGATTAACAGAAATCCTCCTCTTCCTTGTAGAACGACGAAGGTTGGTTGCCACTGACTGGCAAGAAATGAACATAGAATCATGAATAACACATTACAATCAAGCAAGATATGATTAAGTTCACAGCAGAGAAATGCAACTAAGAGTTTAAGGAAGCAATATCAAAGCCCATGGAAGTTTTATGTCCACAGCAACAACATAATACAAATGCCACCAAATGTCCTTGTTCCAAAGTTGCAAAGTAAGCCCACAACTGCAACAAAATACCCCCTCACTCCATAAATGCAGAAACATCAAGCCAAGCAAATATGTTCTGGCTTCTGAGTGTGAGTGTGGTGTCCAACTCCACACAAAGTAAATATAGCGACTGAGTGAATTCATAGGGAAGAAACTTTAAAAATGATAAAAACATACCAGTGTACCGTGGATTTTTTGTGCTTTTAAAGTTAGCATAACCGCCATTTCCACAGAAGTGCAAACATTTGTCAATTCTCATTGACAAGTAAATGGGATATTATTACTTCAGAACAAGGATGCAAATAAGTGGTAAAATTTCACCTAGCTACGAGAACACTTCCAAACCCGTCACACAACAAGGACTTCCTTTATCTTCGACTATTCCAACCATTACAACAGTGGAGTAAAAAACTACTACGTCCTATAACCACTTACATTATTTTTTGGGGTCCGCATTGACTGATTACCAGGGCGCAGCATCTTGGCAATCTGAGAAGCTGCTGTTCTCGTCTTAGTCTTGCTTCTCTTAGGGCGCAAAATGTTTGGAGAATAATACAAGTGGCGACCATACATCTTTGGCCTTCTCCTGAGCCTATCGCTTGTTCGCACTGGCCCAGAAACAGGTCCATCCCCCGGCCCAGATCCCTTAGAATGCATTGGCAATTCCTAACTTTGCTGCTTATAACTTCCCATAAACTTCAAATGACCAGCCTTAGTGCACATACAAACATCAACAAGGAGCGAACTCAATATTCATCATCTTCAGCCAAACCAAGACAATAAGAGCAAAACAGAACCATCATTGGAAGTCTAGCAAACATTGCAATAACTACAGCAAAGAAAATTTTTGATCAAGAAACAACAATAAAATATTTCATTGAAACAGCTACGTGAACCTAGGCAATGGCCTAAGTACCTACCTACCCATAGTTTCTGAAATAGCCAGACAAATCTAAGCATGTTGTGGACAGCAGAACCAAAAAGAACTACTAGGAATCCTGCTGCCCTGCATCTCATAACTACTAATTAGATTTTTTTGATAATGCAATTCAAATGTTTAGATAAGGCAACACTACTACACGGGAACACAACAACTACTTATTTTTCTTTCAGTTAAGTACATTTCTCAATGAAGCACAACTCAAAGAAGCAAGAGCAAAGGGGCTCGTCCAAGGCTTACAACCAGACCAGCTCAGAAACCCATAACTCAAACAACTACACCACTTACCAGCTATATAAAGGAATACAACGTAAACTTTACTCCAACACAAACGACATATAAACAAGATCAAGGCAAAAAGGGACACACCAATCACCACTTTCATGGCAACTTCCAAATTATGGGGGGCCATGTTACGTTTCTATCATTGAAAGCTGGAGAACGTCGTACTTTTAGTGCGGCTATGGAAATGAGATTCCCACGTAGTGCCTCAATCTCAACCCACAAGGGTAACCCAAAACCATATTCCACTTGAACATACCCGTAGAATACAATGATACCTGGGATGAGATTCCCATTCCAGCCATTGAAACCCAACCAAAGTGTCAAACGAATCTGAAAAGCATCCACATTTGACAAATGGAAACTCACACTTTGACCAAATTTCCTTATTTGGACTTATGCATTTTTCCTTTTCCTTTTGTCCGGGGTGTGCAGTGGGGAGGGTCGCATTAAGGAAGAGATCACCTCTACATTGCTCATTTATACACAAAGAAGATCAGAAAAAGAAATAAACAAGAGTCAGGAAAACAAGGACAAAAAAAAAAGGCTAGGTCAGACTCAAGTGGTTCCTACAAGAACAAAAGAACAGACTATGTAAGTGCATATCTCCTTTGTGGACTGTATTTCCTGTTTCTGAATGCAAAAGAAAATAAGAGGGGGGATTACAAATACGTTGGACTGCTAATGCATATAGGTTCGGCTACTAACCCCACACAAAGAACAATACAGACAATAAATGTCAATAATCCCCTCGCTTTAAGCCCACTGGCAATACTCATCCTATGGGCCCACCCAACCACATTTATGTACTACGTTTGGATACCATCTGATATCGCCTAAACTCATAGTTTGGATAGGCTTCATTTTTTTAAACTCCACATTTGTTGGGTCCCATTAGCAGCACGTCAATGGGACCCAACATAGCACTCGAATATGGGCATTCACATGTAGGGCTGCAAACAAACCAAGCTGCTCACAACATGGTTTGTTAAGGGCTTGGCTCTACCCCACTTGTTTAGTAATCGAGCCGAGCTCAAGCTCAAGTTGAAGGCTCGTGTAGCAAACGAGCCGAGCTCAACTCAAAAGGCTCAACTCGTTTGTATGGCCTCGGCTTGTTAATTGATGCTCATTTAATAAATGAACTGGGCTCGTTTTGTTTGAGCTGAGTTTTAGGCTCGTTCAGTAAATTAGCCAAGCTCGAACACTACGAATCTTGGCTCGGCTCGTCCGCACCCCTATTCACGTGTTAGTGATAAGAAAACGGTTCTAAAGCTCGACTATGATCCCCCGCCCTATACGACCCATTATTTAGAAGCTACCTCACAAAAGCAGACAATGAAAGATAACTGAAACAATGGAGTGCGCATGCAAATTCGATCCAAGCAACCAAGCAATCTTCGACAAAAGACATACTTTCAGTGTTACTACTACTGACTAATTAGTAGCAACCAGGGCCAGCCCTGCCTAAGCAAAAACCTACAAAGAACGACCCTGTATGTATGTCTCCAATAAACGCCCCCCACGCGCGCGCGCGCACAGAGAGAGAGAGAGAGAGAGAGAGAACCTGTTCGTGTTCGTGAGATTTTGGGCTGGATGTCTGATTGTGGTCGATTTAGGGGGACAAAGTTGCAGGAGCATATATAATGCGACAACTACATAGAAAGACCTAGAGTATGTTTTGTGTAACAAATCACTCCCCGTACTTGTATGTTTTTCCGTTTGCTCCCCATACTTCTAATTTTCCTAAAGGTATCAATCAATAATAGATTAATACTCTTCAATCAGAAAAGATACCAGAATATAAACAAGCTTGAATTTAATCAAAAGCAAGTTTATATATTATTACTCTTAAGTTTCGACAAGAAAAAGACAGAAATATAGGCACACTTGAATTGAATCGAAAGCAAGCCTACATGTGACTACTCTTTGGCAATAAAAGAAGGAAAGATATAAGATAACTTGAATTTAATCGAAAGTAGGCTTACATTCAAATAAGTCTTCAGACTTGCAAAATATTAAGCTATAACTAAATTATTCTAAGTCCTAAACTACTCTAGATCTCTGAGCAACCATTTTGTATGGAATGTGAGATGATGAATTTTTTCGGGGGTTTTCCTCTTCGATTACTTCTTCTATTTATAGACGACGGGTCTGTCTTCAACATGTATTCTCCACGTTTTCTTTTAGCGCCCAAGTCTTCATTCAAATTTGATTCAAACTGCCCTTAATTCCCTCCAAAAATAGTTGCAAAGGCTTTTGAATTGCTGCTTGACTTGGTCTTCTTAGAAAACTCTTCTCCTTCAACGTTTGTTGATGTAGATCATGGCTAACTTCTAGATCGTGGGCTCTGGGTTTTGTGCAACATGAATTAGTGCTTCAAAATACTCCCTCCGTCCCATTTTCATTATCCATTATTCCTTTTTCACTTTTTTGTCTCTTGCATATATCTTTCAATCTATAATATTTTTCATGATTTTGACATCTTTGTATTATAGAAAAAAATTGAAATCTATCAAATAAGATCCATATTGCATATTTTTGGAGATTCACATTGAAAGATATAAGCGATTGAAAACTGCACGAATATCAAAAAAGGATAATGAAAATGGGACGGAGGGAGTAATTAACATAGGTGATTCACAATAAGCATAACCGATTTTCCTTATGAAATGGGCCTCCAATGACACCGTTCGATGGTTTTTTAAATTAATTAACAGTTACACTTAATTATCATCTTAATACCTATCATTTGATGACCAAATGTGGTCATTTTCAATCTAAACGATACCCTATAGTACTAAAATAATATCATAATTAAACCCTTTGATTCTCTATATCTTAGGCCTAATTATAACGTGTTTTGATTGGATCATACACTATTTAATGCCATGTGTAATTTTTTAATTGGGTGGTATATATTTAGGGTGTAAACACATACATGATATGTTTATGAATGATTTGGATATCTTAGACTTTGACGATGAGTTGGAGATATCGGTGGAATTTGCTATGTATGAAGAAAATGCGATAAAATGCGATGAAGATGAAAACATGTGGAGAGAGAGAGAGAGAGAGAGTAAAATACTAATAGAAAAAGAAAATATATGGTGAAAGATGTAATTAACCACATAACATGTTATATATGGACCCGATATGTTATTCAAATCGACTATGATTATTGCTACGGTTCGCAATTTCCAACAATAATTGCCAAGAAAATTACTACAACTTGTCAATGGGTATATAGCATAGCACAAACATTATTACTAGTACAGTTCTTGTTGATGTACGAGTGTACGACTCATCTTAGTAGGATAAATGATTTTGATCATCCTGATTCTAAAGGAGAAAGAAGTGAACCCGAATTTGGCAGGGGAAGGCAGATGAACTAGACCAAGGGAGAAAGAGGAGTCAAAAAGTGGACAAATTTGGTTGCTAAAACGATTCCCATTTAAGTATTAAATATCTTCGCCAAGAAGGAGCTCTGCCAGCAACCCTAGCACATGAAAGCAGCTCAGAACTCACTTCCTCACACTTAAATGCCGCTAGCTTTGCCTTCCTACCTAATGCATCCGCGACCTAGTTGGAATTTAAGACCCGATTTCCTCCATAAATTCTCCAAAATCAATGAAAATGGATCTTATTTGAAATGTGCTAAACAATAAACATTCCTCGAATTGTAGTTTTATTGATATGAAATTTTGAACACCCAACTCACTCATAATTTAGATGCGTAACTTAATTCAGACATATATGAATTCCAAAACTTAATTTTAGCAGGTAGTCTAAATAGATATAGCTCAAAAATAGTTAATGTATCATTTCTTAAATAGTACTAGTTGATAGATAGAGATAGTAGAGATAGATAAATGTGAATTTTCTTATGCAACTTGTACAAGTTAAATGGCTGCACTCGTGAAGAATTATACAGCCGCTACTGTTCCCTCCCTTTGAAAATAAAATCAATGACATGCCATTGTTGGTGGGGGTGGTAGTTGGTTGTTGTCTTTACTGTTTTGCCCAGTACCACATTTCGAAATTGACATGCCAAGGAAAGAAAAAAGATGAAAGATGCCTTCCCATAACCAGAGATTCTCAGTAAAAAGTCTTGTGTGTAACGTTGGTAAATAATATGAATAATCAGATTAAGATATGAAATGAACAGTGTTTGACAAACTTGTTGATCTCTCTCTCTCTCTCTCTCTCTCTCTCTCTCTCTCTCTCTCTCATATTTTACAATTTACACCTTCGGGATGGAAGGAGAAGAATCTAAACAAACGGAAAACTCGTCGACAAACAATGCTCTACAATGCTAAGGGTGATATAAAGAATGAGAAGAAAACAGAAGGCAAACTGCAGGGGGACGAAAAGGTGGGAGAAAACAATCGAATCTAATTAATTTTTTACAAGTAAAAGAAACCCATTACATCTCCTCAGCATCCAGCAGCTTTCAGGAATTTGTCGTAGGGGCTCGAAGGTGGTAACCTGAAAGACTGCTCCTGTGCATAGTCCAGTGAACAAACAAGGAGCTCCATGTTCTTCGGTATTGGTTCCCCATTTGAAACCTCAATTGTCTGAGAGAGGAGTGCACAGAAATCCAGAAGTAATTATCATGCTAGTATATCAAAATGGACAAGCTAGGAAATGGACGTTACGGGGGGCCATGTCAAGTATACAAAGGGAAAAAAAAAAAAAAAAGCTTCTAAAAAGATTATATTTTCAAACGTATAAGCGTAGTGAAAATTACATCATAGTACTTGCAATTACCGAAAGTTGAGGGGGCCATGGCTGCCCTTGGCCCTTCTCTCCCTTCGTCCTTGCACATCAGGGTTTCCAATCACGTTCCTACAATCTGAGAATTTAGGGCAGATTTTCAGGGTTTCCTTTCGAGAATTTGTAGCGGCTAGTAAACTTGGGTATAACTAGATTTGTAGGTATGTTTGAAGTGCGAAACTTCTCCATAATAAGCTCTGACTCTGAGGATACTAAAAAGGTTGGAATACAGTCAATGATAGCGAACCCTTCGTTTCTAACGTCTACGGGCAATATGTATACCTCATGTCGAGTAAATATCAAAAGGGTCACTTAAAAGTTTCAAATTTTCCAATCTACCCATCTCCAATTTTACGTTAAGCACCAATTCACATTCACAAAGGAAAGGCCACATAAGGAAATTTACAGCTTTTGGCGCATTGACTTTTGAAAATGGACAAGCATTTTGGGTTATCCTGAAAAATAAAAAATTGTGCAAACGATTTGGAACACAAAGACTATGAGGAAAACCAATGGAACTGTCCAGACCTGTACTGAACTATGGAACCATTTACCAGCTAACCTCCTTGGGATTGTGAGAGAGTGTGATAAGAAATGAGAGCTCTTTCTCACCAAAACCCGCCATTTTGGTGAGAAAGGGGAATGAGCCAATCAAAAAATTATCATTTCGATACTTCTCTGTACATTTCACACCAAAACACTCTATCCAAATGGGTTGGGGAGGAACTATAATCCTTTCTTTTCTTTTCTCACCAAAATTATCATTTCGAAAGGGGCTGTAATGAAGATCCAATGTCCTTATCCTCGTAAGGACGAAAACACGAAAAAAGTGGCAAAAGAAAATAAAAAGAGGATATTCTCACCAGATTTGGAAGAGTCTTCTCGTCTTCATGGGAGAGAACTATGGCTTTGCCTTCCTGTTGCAACTTGAAACTATGGAGAACTGACATCTTCTGTTGTTTACCAGTTACAAGAGCCTCGCACTGATTCGTCACTTGGTCATATGGAATGGGTGTAGAGGAAACAGGTAGGCTCGCAACTTGCCGGGCTGTTTCCAAAACCTGTTTGTAGTTTAAGAGCACGTGATTGTCAAGGGATAGGAAACTACATATATATTTTTTATCTTTCTTTCGAGAAGTGAGGGATAGAAAGAATACACCCATTTGTAACAAAAACAATGAAAGTAGAACAGCAGACAATATGTAAAAGTGCAATTTTGAAACAATTCAGTTCGGGCAGCGGCCACCACTGGACCCTTCTTCCCTCCGCTCTGCTCTGTAAGTTACGAAAGAAACTTTTATTTCTTGGTAAGTAGGGGGCTAACAATGTGTGTCAACGTTACGTGAGCATGACAAAGGGATTATCAGGTCCTGCACCATCTAAACTAGTCTGAGGCCTCCAATGAATTATCACAACTCCCAGAGAAATTTATTGCACAGGTACAACTACGTAGGTGACCTTTTTGTCCTCATCTATGTTAGATGCCAAGAGGAAACTGAAAACAAAATATGGATCTTCCAAACGTATGGGGTTGGAATCGCTTGTCCAGATTTCAAATTAGTCCCCACAATCTTATCCACAACAAAACCAGGCTGCTTAATGAAAATTGCAGAATCGTACATCTACTTATAGGCAAAACTCAAGCTATGTGTTCTACATGTGGCAAGAGAATTTATACATTACTACTGGCAAGCTACAGGGTGAATGCAACAGAGAAGTATGTACACGTGGACAAAGATCCAACGGCAATTACCAGAAAGGTTGAAGGTAGGTAAATTATATTGCGAATAAACTCCTCAAATTGATTATTGGTCCTCTCCATAAGCTTCTCTTTATACCAGGTTCACAAACATATAACCATACTGATCTCTCTACCCAGTATCCAAATCAAGATTATATTTTGTTCATGCGATGGAAACTATTGAGAAAAAACTGGAGATTTTCAGTTTCTCTGCCAAGACTTTAGGAGCTGATAAATATGCCTTTTCCATGTTAGGTTTACGGCGATTGGAAATTTTTTCTAATTTCGCCTTTCTTGACTTGCACAGTTCAGATCAGGTTGTAGACACCAAAGGCTGAATGAGGAAAAAAACTGCAGTAACTAGCACAATCGGACACTAGAAGTGCACCACACTGATTTCATTATACTCAGTATGAACCTTACATTCGCCATAATAAGAAACATTCCAACAAAGGAATTACTAATTAAAATCTAAAGGAAAAAAACGAAAATGAAATAGACTTACAGAGTCCAGAAGCTGGTTAACACTTAGAATGTCAAGTGAATTGACGGAGAGAGATGTTTTGCGACCTGATTGACTTCCATTTGGTTCAGGGAAGGTTTCTTCATCTGACAACGTATCCAAATTCATGACCTAAATGAAACCAAATCATGTAATGCAAAGTCTGTCACGTGCATAATGAGTGCTAGACTCAGAAAACTTGCGATATACCTTGGCCAAAAAATATATTACCTCATCAAACGCTTGAGACTCCATCTGAGCAAGTGGAGAACACGGTCGGGGTGTCTCCATGAACAATGGACCTCCCAATGGATATGCATCATCAGGTGAAAATCCCTCTAAAAGTTGCTTCCTTATGCTTGATAACTCTTCCTGTATACGAAATTAATACAATGAGCAATCCCTATCCAAATAGGCTACAACTCTAGAACTTCAAAAAGGATAATTCACCGAAGCTTTTTGAAGTTGAAGCAACATGCTAACTGAACACCACATGTGATATGAACACAAAATGAGTTCTTTTTGCTTATATCCTTTTACCTTGTTGTACTGTGATATGTCCACACAATTTGCTCTTTTTGCTTATATCCTTTTACCTTCTTATACTTTTGTGTTGGGAATTATGAAGTTTTGACAGTTCGCACCAAAGTCGATTGGGGACATCTCAAAGAACATCATATGTCTTACATTACAGCAATTCCCAAAAGGTCAAGAAAAAAAAAAAATCAGAACAGAAGAGTGGATGATAGTGCCAAACGATTGTGCAGTTGAATCTATTGCTCCATTGATAATTACATGCAAAAATGGTCAGCATGTCAAACTCAGTGCCTTGAATATCTAGATTCTAGAAGACCAAGAAATAAAATTCTCATTTTTTTTTTCCCAAATAAAACTGAGGAATTGGGATTCTATGTACTAATGGATATACAGAAGAGTTGTTCTCTAGAATCAAGCATCTGCAGAGGACACCAAAGGATACGAAAGATACTATTATGAAGCCACAGGCAATGCCTGCTGTATCTCTGCCCTGGGCTGTTTCCATCAATGATGCCATTACTTCAGTGGGATGGTGGAGTGCGTTGGAATGGGGTACCTTTAACCAGAGCATTATTTCCTTCATTTTTTCAGACTATCAGTCAGCCTTTTTGCGAAATTGGATAGTCATTAAATAACCAAAGTAGTTGCAATTTTCATACCTATCTTGTGTTGTACTTAGCAAATTCTGTTGGCCTGATTCATTTGAGATGGAATTTTCAAAGACTGATACAATTCACCTAACTGCAGGACTAACAACAGGGCCTTAAACCAGCATTTGGTGATTATTCTTGAGCACATTAGGCATCTGACAACACCATCACCTTGTGCAAGAAAACTCGTATTGACGTCTTAAATCCAATCAACTTGACATTTCATAACTTCATTTGATCAACGAATACCAATTTGGAGCTAAACAAAAATCTTTTCAACCCCTCCACAAAAAAAAAAAAAACAAGTGCAGAACAACAAAATTGTGCATGCTGATTCTGTGCTATTTTTCTCTTCCCATAATTAGGGCTCCGTTTGGTTATGAGCTCATTTAAGTTCGTTGTTCACTAAACTAGTAAGTGACTGTCTGACCGAACTTAACTCTTAAGCCTACATTTTACACTCGTTTTGAAAACAAACTCACGTAAACAGAATCGTGATTGCCTTGCAAGGCTTGTGATACTTGCATTTGTACATAATGCAATATATGCACGTATTTTTAACAGGTAAGTGCAAGAGGCATGAAAAATGGAATATCCAGAATATCCAGGAACCAGTTGTTGAAAAATTACCTCGGATAGTTTCTCAAACTTTGTCATGAGGTGCGATATAACAGTTTCTCTCAGCTCTTTGTCACCCAATTCTATTGTTGAAAGGGACTTCAATGCAGCAACTTCATCTTCATCGGATCCATAACTTTTCTCCTCGTCATTCAAAACAGCTTGCAGCCTTATATCTTCAACCAACATAAGATAAGGATCAACCTGTCAAAGGAAGTAATATTGGATACATCAAACATCAAAAATATTGCAAAAACATTAAAAGCCAGCGAAGAAGTTATTACTGCCTCCGTCCCATATTTAGTCCATTTTGTGACTTCCAACTTCTAAAGGGACATGCATTTAATGCATGTCTCCTTAGAAAAAGGGATTTGATATCCAGTATTGTCCCTTAATCCCTACTTAGAAACTACTTTTAATCAGTTATGAGGGTTAGTTTTCTAAATTAGACACTTTTCTTTAACTTTTAAAGAGGACTACATAAGGGATGGAGGGAGTACTAAAAATATATATATAAAAAGCTTATAAGGAGTTGAAGTTACTGTTTCATTCGTCAAAGATGATTTGATTAAAGGAACTAGCTCTGGAAGAGTGCCTGCCCTGGCTGAAAATATAAGCATACAAGATGCCATAGTGAAGAGAGACCTTCTGCGAGATGGTTGCAAACCCCCTTCAATGTGCACACAAGAAATTTACATGAGACAGATTCTTCGCCAATGTAATGAGGTATGGTTGAAAGGAAAAAACTTCCAAAGGTCAAAAACTCCAGCTCAAGATATCCAAAAACAAATTTTGCAGGAGCCGAAAAGTGGAAATACCTACCTATGATTTCTTTATTTCTAGTACTGAACTTCAAGTGGAAGGAATTCCTCCAAAAACATGTTAGAGAAATCCTTTGTAAGCCACCTGATTATCCAAATATCTCTCTCTCTCTCTCTCTCTCTCTCACGATGTTATTATTTGCGACAATTACACCTTATGCCAAGGATGAACTATTGTTGCAGTCAAGGCAATCAGCACCCAACTCCTTCAGTTGAATTGATTCAATGGAATGTCATAAAGAAAATTAACATCTTCTAGTTAGTCTGTCTCTCAATTTTCAGTTTATATGGACACAGACAATCATATTTCGTGATAGTCACCTCTGCAAGTGTGGTTTCAACATCGTCTCAGTACTAGCCAATCTTTCAAGTCAAAATTTACATTTCTTTGTTTAAACTTGTCTAATAAGACCAGACCGTGTTATAGAAATTTAACTCACCTTCTTGATCCAGGGAGATGCTCCTAAGAGAGAATGCCAACTGGAAACATCGAACTAAAGCAACATGACTAGAGTTCTGTGAGGAGCAAGAATCGCCATGAAATATAAGAAAACAGTCATCAAATAACACAAACATAAAAGAACAAACTAAAAAACTCTCGGATCACAGCAATTTAAGCGAAGACCAGATAAATACTGATAAAAAGGAACTCTGTAACATATTCAAGAATTGCTAGACAGAATGAGACTTAAATCAAAACAATAGAAGCGGAACTATAACTAATGGAAAAAGGAAGTCGAATAGAGATGACAATTATACACAAAGTTTCTTACAAAAATGAAAAAGCAAATTATGGGTCGAATTATGGTACCCACCGAAATCTCCCTCTAATGCAGGTCAGCTTCCACATTAGCCTACTTAGGAATCCAAGAGGGAGAGGTACCTCTTGGAAAAAAAAGAGGTACTCTCAATGCTGATAGCCAGATAACATTCAGAACTATGGCGTACACAACAAAGTTCCCACGACGAAGATCATTAGAAATCTAGATACAGAGTGTTCAGAGTGTCATTTCCCGACCTATCTATAATCCCAGAGAGCAGGCTGTCATGCGACTTCGATGGTTAGGAAGATGGGGATTTGCAAGCAAGCAGGAACACAATATATAGCAGATGCAGTTCACCTCAGAGCTACTTTTGCACGCAAAATGGGATACCCACCCTCTAACCAAGAGAAAACAAGTGTAGATTGCAAGGGCTATACGATGAACATTTTAAAGCATAGGCACAAAAATGATAGAAAAAACAATAGCAATAAACAGACAGTGAGCATATACCTTATATCGGGTAAATAATAAAGCGATATTATAAGTGTGTGCCATCGCCTCAAAATTTGCAGGAGTGTTTCCTGCAGATGTTGCCTGCACCCAGATAGCTGAAAGCAAAAGACTCACTTGGTGACTACTCAACCGGAGGGAAGTCAGTTCCTGGATAAAATATTCAACATATGTCATACGGAAAATGGTAATAACCGAGTAAAAGGCAAGACCAAATCATAGAATGAGTTGTTCAAAGAAGATATTTATGACATACTGCTTTTCCGTGGACCATAGCATGCTTGAAACTAGAAGATTGACTACGCGATGGACTTCTTATGGACTGTGTCACACCATTAGGCAAAACATGATTGACTTCCTCCACCAATACTTCCTCTGTGGATTCATGTTTTCCATTGCTTTCGATTTGAATTGTGAAACTTCCACTCTTTATCCTCTGTGAAGTAATCGGCGAATAATCCGGCTGGACTTGTGAAGGTCCTCCATTGCGGACTAACCAAGGACAAATAAGAGATGGCAAAAGCACAATGGAGATAACATGGTGGGCCGCAACTCTTGTTTCGTGATCTGGGTGGGCCATTGCTAAAAGTAGCTGGTGAAGTAGAGCATCAGGAAATGCCTGAAGCAGGAAATGGTATCCCCAGGGTATGTTAATTGTTACAAAATACGAACAAGTAGTACTATTACCTCAAAACAACGAAATTCGAGACTTGCCTTCTTGTGATACGATTTATTTGGTATGGGACAAATAATTTGTGCTGTCCGATAAATGGATAGTATTGTAGTTCTAGCAACGATGGCATTACTTGAGATGTTCTCTAGTGCCACGGCCATCATATCAAGAATGGGCCCCGCATCGCCAACCTGTTAATGACATAAGGGGTTTAATAAAACTCAAAGTACAGCACTCAAAAGTGAATACTATAACTGATGATATGTCCTGAAATTTTAGTTCTGAATTGAATAAGCCGTTTAATCTGTACAAATAGTTGAAGTCTGAATTGCACTAAATATGAATTTTGCCCTTCGCAAATCAAGATTGAAATGTTTAGCTATGTAATTATGTAATGAGAAACCATGTCATACCTAAATTGGTAACCCTAATCATTACACCATACAGAAAACAACAAATGTACAAGTGAAATTAGTTCAATTGGCCATTGCTCTCCAATTTCCAAATCAACTTGTCATCCACGTTATTCACTGGACTAACATTCTCCACCTTCTAATCTGATTATTGACCAAAAGCATCTTCCATTCGATAGAATTCCTTCTAAATTCCATCCTCCATGCATTAATCACATCTCCTGATCTCCGGACTCCAGAAAATGCATACGGGAGGACATAGACATGAAAATAGCAGATCTATTACAACACTATCCCCCGAGAAAAAAAATTCCTGAACTTTCTGTCCCTGACAAAAATTGAAACCAAATTGCAACAAGAGGAACTCTAGTTTCATGCATGTAGAGAGAGACGTATTCAAAGAGACATCAAGCCATGATTGAGATCGACTACTGGGGAGAGAGAGCATTAGCCCAAGATAAATGATAAAGTTTCAGACCCGAGGGGATAGTTCAAAACATAAAACATTTCGAGAACTGTTCCAATACTTAAATCCTTTTAGCTGAGCGTATTCTGTGTTCAGAGCTAAGTAGGGGGTGGGGGAGCTACTTAAAACAAACATGGGAACGATTGACTGGAATGAAAAGAGCAATCACAAGTATATTTCAAGTTGACCCTATGATCATACACATAAAAGAGAAGTGAAAGTGGAAATTTTGTTCAGTGTTTGACTTCAAAAATGCAACAAGCAGCATAAGTCCACAACTCCTGATGTTTAAATGATTTCAAGGAGTTAACTATATCCAACACCAGCAAGGTAAGCACTCATCTGAATCAGAAAAAAAGTAAGAATGAAAGGCTGCTAGAAAGTTTAATGCTTCACAAATTGAAATAACCACTTATTTTCTGAAAGAATTCACATAATACGTGGAAAAAAAAAATCACACTATCCCATCTTCTTAATAATTTTTTTATACTTATGGCTTGAAAAATAAAGCCCTGCAGGAATCAGGTCACGCTGAAGATAGTAAGATTTGGAATGAATACTTGGAATAATTCCAGTTATCCAAAACTACAACTCTATACAGACCTCATGACCATATATATATATACACACGACGCCTACACATGACGCTATTCAATATCCTTCGGAATAATGTCCCTTGTGCGAATATATAGACCTTAAGCAATTTGATACACGCACCACAACCACAAATGAGGCTATCTGATGAGGACTTGCATATCACCGCATGTAATAATAGGGCCAAGGAGTCATATTCATTCTCTCTCCAAATGCCAGGACAAATCCGGACTACTTGTTGCCAAATATTTTATCAGTTATGTTTTTCTCATTACTTCAATAGAGTACATAAATAATTTCTTCACTCATTCTAATGGCCAGAATGGAGTTCTAATCTATGATCTCCATAGGTTTTTCTTTTCTTTTCTTTTCTTTTTTTTTCCCCTATCATCTGGTTTTCAATTGCCAGATTTTCTCATGTGTATCAAAGTATTAGATAATTTTGACATCCTACATTTACGGGATCATTTTGTAAGGTATCAAAATTCCCTTTACAAACCTTATTTGAGAGTTGCAAGATGCATTTTTCCAAGGCTGACGGAAGCTCTGTGTTCCACTTGTCCAAACTATCGCTAGGGCTTGATGCTTCAGCTGAATATTGCATGCATCTGCGTAAATGTTTCATCAGGTCACTTATCGCACCAATGATCGCAACTGAGGCCTCCTGCTTTGCATTTTGTGCAAGTTGTGTGGCGACATTAACAATATCAATCTGCTTAACGGGCTGTTTGACAATGTTCTTGTGATCCAAGTGCTTGACCAAAATAGATAACAAAAGATGGGAATTCAACCCTGAGGTTAACAACAACAACAAAATAGGGAAAAAGTCATTATGAAGAACTTTTGTGGATAAAGAGAAAGGGGGCAAAGGTCCAAGAAGCACCAACTAGTCGCCCTTTCTATATCGGACCCACAGGGGACACGGTGGGACACAAATGGGACACACTATGTGGTCTTTCTAATTATTTTATTAATCTTAAGCAGAGAACACACCATGGACACGCCAGGGGCACGAGTCTCAAGTTAATACTGGTAGGGACACGGAAAGGGCGATTTTATAATTTTAAAAACATACTGCAGAGATCAAGTACAATACGTAAATAAAAGGTAAAATCTCCAAATGAAAAAACCCTCGTATAAACTAAGTGTAACTTTTAAAACGTAAAAGGAAAGAGTCATTATAATGCTAGTTTTAGTTCTTTTTGATACACTACATACATATTTACGTATACACAAATGTATGTAGCTTCGTTTATTTCAGATGTATGGGTGAGTATAAGTATATCCATACTAGAATGAACCTGTGCTATGCACGACATTTGAAAGGAAAATATGAAATGAACAAGATTCCAAGAATGTATTTTCTTACCGCAATATATGTATAAGAAAATAGATTTGATTCATCCCTAGCTAATAAGGTTTTTTCAAATTCTAAGTTATCTTATTGTTTGGACCAATTGGATTTTAAAATAAACACACAAATGTATTTAGAAATTTTAGTTTAGGCCACTTGTCGCTCTAAGGGACTTTTCGAAAAAACACCCCCTGCAGTACTATAGAGTAATGATATATATATATATATATATATATATATATATATATATATATATTTACACACCACACCCAACACATAAATATAACTAACAACTAATCTGTATACTTTCTGTCATGCTCCCCCGCCATGTCCATGTCCTATTATTTTAGAATTGCCGTGTTGCTTGTCTATATCCATGTCCAAGTCCTTAGCCATGCTTCTTAGGGTGAAATGGTTCAAAGTTAAACCTGATTCCTCCAACAGCAGCTGCATATATGTCAAAACAGACCGGGCCAGTCCTTTCTCAGAACACCAATAGTTTTCAGCATCAAAACTGTGAAAAAAAGGTTCAAGTACACGCCGCACTGTTGTAGCTTCCTTTGCCAATCTGGCCATATTATACAAGCAAATCCTAGACCAATAAGAGGGACTTTTAGATGCATCCCTGTTCAAATGACAAAAGGATTGAAGAATGTCAAGCACACAGGAGTGCATATAAATTTGAGACCCAATATACATTATGAAGCCTTACACTGCTGGATCCAATTCAGGTTTCGAATTGATATTGTTCTTGCCATTCTCTTTGAATGATGAGCCAAGATCCTCTTCTTTGAGAACTTCTTGCTCGTACTTTCCTGAGTTTACTGGGTGATCCATGTAGTTCTCCAAAGTCACCAATATAATCTAATTGAGAATCAAAGCATTACTCAAATGTAAACCAAATCCAATAAATTCAAATTATTTGTGAACTTCTTGATCTATTTTTGCAACAAACTGGCAGGAGTCTTGCAACAAGATTTGTTGCGAGCTCCTAATATGATGTTTGTTTGTCTACAGATGATAAAAGGATACAAATACAGAGAAAGCAAACTTACATTGTCAAAGTCCATCGAGATATGGGAGTGCTCGCCCATCAAACACACCTAGGTCCATCAGATATAACAGAAGACGGAAGCTAAGTAACAAAAGAGAAATCGAGAAAATCCGGAAAGAGAAGAACAAAAGGTAAGCTTGAAAGAGCAAATATAAATAAAATAAGCATTAGAAAGGGATGAAAACTTTTTTTTTTGATAAGTATTAGAAAGGGATGAAAACGAAACAACAGTAGCAAATAAATATCTCAACATTCAAGAAACTCTCAAGCAACAAGAAGAGAAAATACAAGCAACAATTAATATCTGATCTCGCCGGAAACCGGTTAACGAAAACATTCAGCTACCCAAAAATAGCGCCAGTACTTCGAAGTGAACAAGGAAGAGTTGCAGTGGAATCCAAGCAGTTCTACTATTCCCCGTCACGGTTGGAAAACACCTTCCATGCATTTTAATCCTATCAACTTGTATTCTTCCAATTTTAGCAAATAATCTGTAGATGAGTAAAGATATGGACACCCTTTTGCCTTCTAATTCCATGTCATTTACATCAAACTGATTGTTTTTCTAAGGGAGATGATAGCTCCCTTGAATGGGGTATTCCAATATGTAAAATTCAGGAAGTTGTGGTCCTTTCCCCAGAAATGCTTGGACCAAAGAAACCCAAAACAGTGAACATAACCCTACTTAGTATTTGAAGAACTAAGCTCAAAGATATGGAACACTACTGTGTTAATAGAACCAAGTGAATATTTGAAAGAGTTACAAATACTGAAACTGAAATATCGATGTTACAGGCATTATTCGAGACTGTCTACATGTAATCTAATTAGATACGATGAGAATTATACATGAAATATTATCTTTTCCCTAGGGTGAATCTTGTTTTTAGAACTTTTGTACAGCTCCCAAGTTTTTAAATCATCCCCCCAAGAATTTTTGGATTTTACACAGAAAATTTGAGGGCCAATGATTGGTACATACATAGTCTAGATATAATTGGCAACGTGCACTGGTAGCAGCCCTTTCATTCCCTGAAAATCTAGAATCTCCTTGTAATATAAGTAAGCCCATTCATTCCCTCGTAACATTTTGCAATAACAATCAACCATAATGCACTTGGGGCAGATATGAGGAATTAGTGAATTTGTCAACAATTGGCATTTTTCTACAAATAGCCATGAAAATTGGTAGTCATTTATCCTTACCACTTGGCAAAGTTAACTGCTATTGGTGACCAAAAAAAAAAAACTGCTATTCACAGGCCTTCTAAACTCAAAGTTACGATGGCCATCTTGGGCTTACACAATCTTCATCGTTCTGGAAACACAAAATGGGCACAAATAGGTTCATAAGCCCTTTTTTTGCTTCTTAACCCTTTTAGTATGGCTTTTAGAAACCACAGCCTGAGAACAATGGGAAACTTCAATGCGAGATTGAGAAACTAATAAAACCCTAGGTTGTAAGAAGTATATTTCTGATTAGCATCCAAAGTTCAAGATATAAATACCTTTTTTTCTTCTGTGTGGTATGGTATCAACATAAATACCATACATAGACTAATAACTTCTTAAAACTGTATGTTAATTGACACATATACACAAGTGATTGTTGTTATAGATAACGAAGAAAAATTAAAGGCAGGAAACAGAGTGTACCATGAAAGCCAATGCTTCTAATCCCGCTGACCTTAAACGCAAAGCTCTTTCATCATCTCCAAATTCTTGAGCCAGTTGACAAAGTTTAGGAATGAGGCCTTCTAAGTTGAACATGTATGTACAATCCGTCTGCTAATATGAAAAACAGAAGGTATATTACTGTCCATTAACAAGACAACCAGTCGTAATTTAAGTTTTCACAAAGATGACCTTCCAACAATTATGGAAATAAGATACTGGCCTCCTTGAAGACCAAGTGCTCAAGGAATCCTAAACATAGCAAGAATCAACATCATACCATCTGATAGGTGAGGATCCATGTTTCTTAACAAATTCCTTTCCTCAATGTCATAGAAATTTGTTATCTGGATTAGCTAATAGGATAAGCTAAACATATATAAAGCTATTTAAACAATTTCATCTCAATCTCCGTTTTCCAAAAGTATGATCGAATCATGTATTCACCAGAGTTGAGGGGAACAAAGTGGCCGAAGCCAAACCCCCTAAATCTTGTATCTTCTCTCTATATCTATATAATTAGTCTATTTCCGCTAATTTCACTTATTTATTTGTATATTCTCGTTTCCAACATTGTATTAGAGCAGGTGGATTCGTTTGCAACCTCTTACTAGCTCCATCTAGCAGGCCAACAAATTCTCCGTCTATTGAAAATGTATTACCAACTTCTATCTCAACCCATAGTTATTGACATTTGTCAATGCCCATTTACTTGTTTGTGCCATAATGCACGTTGTGGGCTTCTATGCCATTTTGTGAACTTTGTACATGGAATGCCCAAGAGCGAAGTGGATGAGGCAACGTTTGTATTCTTCTTGAACTGTCACAGATTTCTTCTGTTGCACACCCAAAGAAAGCAACAAATTTGGCACCATTTACAATCCCCACTATTGGGATTGCAAACAAAAGTTCAAGATCTGGTTGCCACTTTATTTCTTCTTGTTTGTTCTTTAATATTCAATACGATGAGCATACAAGAATAAAAAGAAGAGAAAGTGAGGGCTCAACTACACACAAAATAATAATAATAATAATAATAATAATAATAATTGGAAGAGGAATAAAGATGAGCAGTACTCATGATCCATGGTAATGTCAAGGGAGAATTTTACATGCATGACCTATGTTACATGGACTTGGGCATGGGCATGGGCATGGGTATCGGGTGCCAGTGTATGTCTACGAGTCAAACAGGTCAAGCCAAGAAATTTAGCATATGTAGGTATTCATCCGAATTTTAATACAGGTACGGGGATACATTAAAAAATTATTTAACAATATATTCTTCCACATAAAACTACGGTAGAAAAGTGGCCAAGAACTCTTTTTGTATGGAATTTATTAGAGTAAATATATGGATAAGCCAATTTAGGCTCAGAAGTCCAAGATTTCAATAAATTATCAGCCCAGGAGCCTTATTTGACTTTTCTTATTTGATCCAGACTAGAAAATAGTAAATCATAGCACGTAATGCAAGTCATAACTGCCCAAGCCAGTGCCCAAGCAATAAAAAGAAACAATAAATGTGCGCCATACCAGCCATATAGCCCATAGGTGATAAATGCATTAAAAAGACACAAGCAACTTTTAAATGGCGTGTCCAGTACATTTCCCACACCCATAGCCGTGTGGTATTGTCTCAAACAGGTGCTTCACCCAAGTGGCAGATCCAAACATAGGACATATATTATCTCATCTTTGGTGGTCCATTAATAAGGATAAGCTTTAGAGTTGAAGGTATGTTCCTTGTACACAACTGTGAGGAAAATAAGGTTTCTCCCCATGAACAAAAGCCATCATGGACATATCAAACTTGTTCCCTCTCTTTGTCTCTGTGTTTATTCATCTGTAGGTATATTGAGTTGTTCTACCATCTAGAATGCTTTACCTGGCTATTTATAAAATCAACAAGAGTAGTGCAACCCAGAATTCGCATCTCATCTTGTCCTGTCTGATCAAAAAGAGTGCGGATGATCCCTAATAAGCTACTAGCAAAGAGCGGCCTGCAAAAATTCATGGAATCAAACGATCAATAGGATTAATAGGAGTAGATTGCATCTCTATATCGAGCAACAAATTGGAAACTGAACAGTTGCAATCCAATGGCAAAATAAAAAATGAACACGAGAGATTTATCTCTTTGTCCTAACATTGAGATTTATCCAGGCCTTAAAACAATCTTTATTTGAACTTTAGAAGTAATAGTGTCCAGGTATGAGAAATTTTGGTCATGTTCATGGCGTCATCTAGAGTTAAAAAAAAAACTGGGAAAAAATAAGTTCGTTTCAATGCCTTCTTTTCCAGAAGAGACATATCTAACCTTAAACCCATGAGAGAGTGGTACTTCCACCATTTGCAAGTTTATCTTCCCAAACTTTATCCATCAAACTTAACAACACTTTTACAGTAATAGAAAGGTGGTTCGGTATCTTCAGACAACCCCACTTTATGCAAACTCCATGGAGGTTGCCAAATCAGTTCTTATGTAATCAAAGCCATCCATAAGCACATTCATAAAAGGTAAGACATTAGAGAATGTCCACAAATTCCCTAAGATTTTTTAGATCAGGCTAAATTAACAATGACGATAACTAGGCTAGTATAAACTACAAGGATAAGCACTGAAAGTACAAGGTTTTTTTAAAGGAACTTGTTGATAGTCTAGACTCAATTTTAGAGTGTAGACATGTGCACGTCATTCTTTTGTTAATGACAAGGAAGAGAGTATATGAACGCAAAATACATTTGATTTAGCCAATTTTATGGACAAGCCAAATAAAAAAAGTAAAAAAGTTATAAACGCTTAAGATGGCTTGAAATAGAAGCAAATTCAGATGTTAAGAGTAACTTACATTTGCTCCTTACACAAAGATAACAATTTCCTATATATGCACAGCACAACCTTTACGGAGCCAAAGTTCCCACTCCGCAAATCCTTGTAAAATCTCTGTTCGAGGTAAGTTGTGATCTGTAGCAGAAACTTATTAGCTGTTAATTCCAAGAAGAATAAACCGATATAAAGAACTGTGATTCAAAAGGAGCATTTATTGACAAAAATGGAAAGGCAGTTTTGGAAACCTGACTTCCTTATTCCTTAATGCACGAAACAATACACTTAGGTGATGGATTCTAATTTGAAACAGCAACTAAAGCAACCTTTTCAAAAGTAGAACATTTTAATTAAATCGAACAAAGTGAAAGGAACTTTCTCAAGCTAACTTTTATTTCCCCCTTGCTATATGAAATAACACAAAAAAATAGAAGATAGCAAATTCACAGTGCCTAACTGTTTGACTAAAAATTTAGCACGTAACAAAGTAAAAATTCAAAAATACAGAACTGAAGTTGCAAAGGACCGGCCTCTCAAGAACAGGAAGATGACGACTTACCTTTGGTATTCGTAATGGATTTTTGGCGGCATACTCACAGAGCTTCCCAATTTTACGATCATTTGGCTCAGCATTCTGCAAACAGTGATCAGATACACGAACGTATAGATTCTAAGTGGCTTTCCAAAGACCATAGGGGGTTGCAAAGACTACAAATCTCCTCTTTCATTTTGCATAAAAAGAATTTAACTGATAAGATCTTTGGAGGAAGAGAGTAAAATATTTCCTAATAAAACTAGGGCCATCATCAACAATCGTTACAACCACGAACACAAGACCGAAAAATCTAGCCTAAAGATAATATAAAAAAAAAAACCAAGATAAGCACTGAGGTCAAAATACAATATTCACCTGAGACCGAGGGAAGATTTCAGAAAGAAGCTTTTTGTACCGTTTCACAGGCTGTCTTGAACTGGCTCGCATAGCAGGACAGAAGCAGCAGAGGCTACCACAGACGGGCAAAACCCGCCTAGACATAACCCCCATTATTTATTCAAGGATATTCAACCTCTTCTCCTGGAGTGCCAAATCACAAGTCAAAACGGAAATGATAAAAGGCAACAGAATCCAATTGATCAAAAGAATAAGCATTCATGACCCCCTTCTCTTAAGGAAATTCAACCTCAAACCCTTCCCTATAAAACCCAAATGGCAGCCAGACCAAGGTTTTGAATCTCATGCTGGATATACTGTTTTTGGTTGAATCTGTTACCCTAGAGCTGTAATTCCGTTCCGGCTCAAATACAGGTTGGTACCGGCCGCCGACTCCAGCCAATACCATTTTTTTTTAAAATCAAAATAAAATGCAAAACTAACTTTTCATTGAGGGAAAATAACACTAATGGAGATAAACCCGAAAGCAGTATTCAGAACCTTGTACCAGACAAGAATTTATCGAAACCACCATGACCCAATTTATGAAACGAATAATAATTCGCGATAATCCCCAAGAATTGGGTCCAATAAAATCACCAAGAATAAGTCGATGAATCGATCAATTTTGCAAAATCTCAATACAAGATTATGAAAAACAGACTGCAACATACCCACCAATCTAAGCAATAGGAAAAAATTAAACTTCTACATAATCCAGCTATCAAAGATCGCGATCTGGCAAGCCAACAACGGGCTCAATGGTGATAAATCTACATCAAACAAACAAACAAAAAAAGAACTAAGTTAAAGGATAAATCTAAACCCAAACAAAATCCAAAAAACCAAATTCTAAATCTCAAGAATTTCAGAGGATCAATGATTGAAGGGAATACCCACAAGATTGAATGAATAATAGCCAATTGGGGAGCAGAGGCTTGAAGCCTGAAATCTCCAACTGGCGTTCCCTTCCTCTCTCTCTCTCTCTGTATCGGTCTAGCCCACTACGTTTAATTTAATTGATCGTTACAGATGGGGCTCACCGAAAGTTTCATACATTCCATGTATGCGTTGTGTATGCAACGGCTTGTTTGTTTTTATATTAGCCCTCCATGCCTTTTTTTTTTTTTTTTTGGAACGGCAAAGAATTATTATTTTTCCCTAAATGTTTGAAGTGGTCTTTTTTTTTTTGGTTATTTTTTCGTAATTCTTGCCAGATTTGAGTCAAATCTTTATAGGGGAAATGACGGTCAAGGATGTGTTTGATAATTAATATCCGTTAAGGACGTTTTCAATATTAACAAATGTTCTCAGCATGTTCTTGGCGGGTATTAATTATCAAAACACGTCATGGACCGTCATTTTCCATCTTTATACTGCATCATGTTTCATATGCAACAACAAAAAAATCCCAAAAGTCCTTGATCCAAGAAAAAGTATTTCTAATTTGCATGGTCCAACCATTGATTCCGAAAATTTCTACAATAAATTGGGTAAGGTTGCTAGTATAGTCTTTTATATCAAGACCGACTTTTTTTTTAAAAATCTTTTTCATCGTTGCCTATATGAATTTGTTTCAGGATTGATCTTTATTTTTATACTTTTCTGATTCTCTCATCAAGCCAAACAATGTAATGTAAAAAAATTGGATAAAAAATAATAAGAATTAAAAAACAGCAAAAAATACCACCCTAAAAAGTTAGGGCAAAGAAGTCTTTAATAGTAGTAATTTTTTTGGGCAAATCTCACCGTGCATTACCGGAGGCCCAATTAAAACAAGAGCAAATGCCTAATATAGACAATTAGACATTAGAGGGAACAATCTCAAACTTTGCAGAAAATTTTGGGTGTTGGTAGAGTATATCACACACGTGATATCTCATCGGCGATTTAGACCGTCCAAAGGTCTGAATTTTAGAGAGAAGAAAAAAGAGAGGAGAGAGAGTGGTGGGGCGAGGGCTCGGGTTTTATATTGGTAGTTGTTAATATTCACGGTGTTTTGGGGCCGTGTTATGACTTATGGTAAACTCAAACGGCTCCGTGAATTAAGGGCTCTTTTTATTCATTACATGGCAATTGGCAAAAGCAACCCTAACCTCTTCCTGTCTTTTGACTTTTATCCCCAATCAAATAATTACTTCGTTTTTATTTGCAAAATGAAATGGTTATTGAGGTTAATTAGGTTTTTAAAAAAATTATAGTTTACTGTATATTGTTTTTGAGAATTTTTTTTACTTTTGTTTCAACTTTTCGAATCAGGAATTTTCTTGACTAGAGGAAGCTAAAAGATAAATTATTGTGAGCCAATATTTAAAGAGTTGAAACAAACAAAAATCATTCAATGAATAATCTCGAGATTATTTAATTATCACTTTGGATTTTTTAAAATTCCGGTCCATATATAGTCTCGCTTTTCTAATTCTTCTTGTTAACACCAATACGAAAAGTTAATATTTTGATCAAAATCTTAAAAATATCACTAGCAACAAAAATAAAATTGTTTGATTAAAAATAATTATTCAGTCACAACCCCACCTTATGATTTGTTATTTTTCGTTGATTCCTTTTTCTTTTCATTCCATTGCGGTGAGAATCCATCACTAGCTTCGCCATAGAGTCGTCATTGAATTTTAGTTAGTTACGTAACTTACTTTTAAGCGGTTCCATTGATACGGGTTTCGTTTGGATTTTCCGTTATTAACATTCCTGGAATTGAAAAATCACGAAAAATTGTGTTTGATGAATTGTCTAGAAATGTGAATTTGTGGGAAAACTTTCCAATAACAGGTAACTTTTTACTTTTTAGAGATAATATTCTAATGTTATTAAGAAGTCCGTTCTCCAATAAAATTTAACATTATTTAAACAATTCTTACACTTTTCACCCTTTTTCTACCCAGAAAAAGTGCAAAGAACGAAAATGGAGAAAAAGGTTAGGGATCAAATATCAAAGTGTCTCTTTTCTTTCTTTTTAATCTTAAAAATGTGAGATTCCGACGATTGGATATATATCTACGTAATAAGGGAATGGTTTTTGAATCTTAACTCTCTATCAATTCTAATAATTGATTTACTCCATAAATTCTACGGCTCTCTATCTCTCTCTCTCTCAAACAATAGTAATTGCATAATTGCCACTAATTAGATTCCACATTCAAAATTCATATTTCTCTCTTTCTCTCTCTCTCCTCACATACACACATCTTCTTCTAGCTCTCCGCCTCTCCGCTCCCAAAGCCGACGCCCACTTGTGATTTTCTTTGAGATCGAACACCTTGTGTGTGTGTGCTATTTTGAAAATTTGAACGATCCCTCGGTGTTACATGAACAGGTTAATATTTTGTTCACGGTTATAGTGTTGATTTGCATGTGTGCTGATTATTTGATTCCCGTCTTTGGGCACGAGCATGCACTAAAAGAACTCTGTTTGAACCTAATTTAATTAAAAAAATATTCCCGTATAAATCAGTTTCGTTGGTGGGAGTGATCAATAGTTTCGTAATTCATTTTAATTGTACTCAAAATGCGTTGCGCACGGGCAAATCCTAGTAGTTTTAAAAGATGTGACCACTACTAGTATCTCGTGCTATGTGTTTTTTCTCTATTTCTAATAGAAAATGAGTCAAATAACCCAACTTTTATTTTTTGATAACTTAGGTGACCAGATCAGATTACGCGCACCTAAACTAATCTTGAAGATCCAATCCCATCATTCATGTACAGGGAATCGAATTAAAACTGGAACAAAACTTCATATGAACTGGCCCTAAAAAAGTTAATAATAGTACCTAGAATGTTTCCAACATGAGATGTTGCTTTCAATTCTCTTCCTCTTCGTCCTTCTCCAAATTTACCATGAAATATGCTTTGACACTCAATATATTATCAATATATTATAAATGCTGGTTTGATTCATCTTTGAGTTTACCTTGAATGCTGGACCAGGCAAGCTGTAGCTTGGCGATGGAGGGTGGGATGAATGAATGTATACTTGAGATATACTCCTCCGTCTGAAAAGATTATCCGGTCCACAAAACGAAAACTAAAGAATAATAATTTACTTTTATCAAAAAATTCCAAACCATTTGCATAAATTGAAAAAATTCATCGATATCTAGCAACCTGCAGGTGAGACCTATTTACTTTTTTTACAACTTATTCAACCCGAAAAACGCAACCTCCGTGTTCACCCCCACTCCCCTTGATTAACTTGTTGAGGAACGTTGTTATCCCAATTCTCTCTATCCATTTTGTCTACCACCCCCGTCCCCAAAACTAATAAAAAACCACAAATGATAGTAGGACCATTTTCGGACCTGAGGACTATAGACTTCCAGTGGATTTGAGTTTTGTTCACCCTCCAATTAAGAGGATGAACATTACCTTTCTTTTTATTGGTTAAAATGGTGTGAATCCCATCATAAAGTGATGTCATGCTTGCCAAAAAGTGTATTGCATAGTAAACATGACATCACTTTATGGTGGGATCCACATCATTTCAACCAATAAGAGAGAGAGTAATGTTCACCCTCCTTTAAGGAGGGTGAACAAAATTGCACTCGTTGCAGTGAGTATCTCAGGCTCTATCTTAGCAATAAACGGTCTGGATTTTACAAAATTCTGCCAAGGAAGAACTATTCTCTTTTGTAGAAGAGTTTTTTTTTAATCCAAACTGCTCAAAACATTTTTAGACAGCTGAAACTGATCACTGCAAGTTCCCCAATTGCACATTTTCTTACTAGTTTTTGAAAGTCAGAACTCTAACATCAATGGTTAGGCGTTTTTCAAACTCAAAGACCAAACGACATTATTTTGGCTCGATATGACAATATAGATTTGACTAGTAGTATTAGGTTAGTATTAGTCAGCAGATCTTTTTTGATTTTCTTTTATTTTCGTTGGCTATGCATTACCAAATGTCTGGATTCATAAAAACTGACCCATGAGAAAAAGACAATCGACAAAGTCGCCCTCACTTTTCGGTGCCTAAAAATCTAAAATGAATGTTAAAGATTGATGAGTCCTTTTTCGGACAATATTAAAGGGTGTACCAAAATAGAAGAAGCCCTTAATATTTGTAAAGTTTTTGACTTAAAGTGGCCGTAACTCAAGTTCTAATTCACAACCAACTCTGACCATTTAGTTTAAGCTCAAGGTATGCGTTAGACAAAGAATGGTCCATGAGCATGTGGATGACTTTCCCTCTTTTTTTTATTTGTTGGGATATCTCTTTTTGTTTCTGTAACGACCCTGATTTTTGGTCGTTAAAAATTTCGTTAAATATTTGAATTTTATTGTAATTGCTTTTAATTTCCAAAGTTTGTCAAAATTTCGTTTTTGCCCTTCAAAAATTATTTCTTGACGCTTTGGTCCGCTTAGTAAGTCTAACTAGCTTTTGACCATTTGATTGGATAAACTAAGCTAGGAAGTTACCTAGTTACTTTTCCCTAACCGCAAATTAACCGTTTTGCCCCCCTTGAACCTTTTGAACATTTTGAACCTTTTGAACCCTAGACTAAGAATTTTAATATTCTTTTTCTTTTAATCAAAATGGTTATATTCTTTGTCCATTGGACAATAGATGTTAGGGAAACTATTATCCATTGGATAATAGAAACCCCATTAGTTTATATTAAATGTCTACTTTATTAAAGTGCTATGAATAGTAAAAAGTAACTTTTTGATTACTTTTTGATTATTTTAAAGTACCTTTTTGGATTACTTTAATGTTTAATCTCCCTAGCAACTATTATCCATTGGATAATAAAAGTTAGGGTGGTTATTATCCATTGGGTAAAAGGTTCATCTTTCAACTTAGTACATGGGTTGATTAATTTAATATTTTCTTTTTAACCCCATGTGCCAAAGTACCAATTATTTTAAAATAAAAGTTGCCAAGTCACTATTGTCCATTGGACAATAGAAGTTAGGGGATTTATTACCCAATGGATAAAAGGGTTAGTCTTTCACAAAGTACAAGGATTTTATTAAATAATCAAGTCTTGGATTTTCCCATGTGATTTTGTGCATTTAATTATTGGGGTAAATCAAAACCCTAGATTTCCTAGATTACTTTTTACTTATTTTATGTTAGGGTTTTGATCTTCCAAGATCATTTGGTACATGTGTATATATATATATAAGTACTTGGTTGGTTAATGCCTATTTATTAGTTGTTAGGAAAATCCTAGCCTTTAAAGTCTACCTTTGATCTTTTGGTACAAAAGTACCATTGTTTAATTGTTCTTGCACATGCATGTATATATATATATATATGTACTTGAGAGAGAGAGAGGGAGAGAGAGAGAGAGAGGCCGGAGAGAGAGAGAGAGGAGAGAGAGCCGAATGGGAGAGAGGGAGAGAGAGAGAGAAAGGAGGAAAGAGAGAGGAAGATTGGATTGTATTTTCCATTGATCTCTCTTTGTACTTGAAATCCTTGGTGTATCTATTCTTCATTGCTAGGAAATCACCTCCAATGTACTCTTGTATACACCTTGCACTTGTTTAAACCTTTAGATCTTGTACCAATATCTTTCTTGCCCACCAAGGATCCATCCTAGCCATCCAATTGATCCAAGATCAAATCTTGGTACAAAGTAGCCATGCAAACATAGGATTTTTCCTTGATTTGTGCTTAAGAGTTGGATTTGATTAGATATACTTCTTGGACACCTAGCAAGCTTCTTGACCCTTTGATCATGTACCATTTCCATCTCAACCATCCATTGGATTCAAGAATCTCACCATGGTACAAAATAGCCTTACAAGCCTAGGGATTTCCTTGATCTTCCATGATCTCTTGCCAAATGTCAAGGTGAGACTTAGAGTGAGAGAGAGGAGAGGGCCAAGCTCTTGCCTATAAATAGAAGGCCATTCCAAGCCTTTCAAAGCACACCTCAAGCAATTAGCTCTTCCTTCTCTCTAGAAACCATTTTCTGTTTTTCTGGGCAGCCACTGTCCCGTCCGAAAATCCCCAGTTTTCTCCTGTTTAGAGTAGTTTTTAGGATCAACTTCCTTCTGGAAAGTTGTAGAGCGCTTCGAAACCTTGAAGTTAGGCTCAAGAATCACCCCAATCGGTTAAGAAATGACCCAGATATTGTCATCCGAAGTTCAGTAAAATTTCTGGATTTTCATTTTCTGGACAGCTCACTGTCCCTTCCTTCGTCCCCATTTTTCTCCAACCTAGGTTCGTTTCTAGGATTAACTTTCTTCTCGAGAGTTGTAGAGGGTTTAGAGATCTTCGTTCTCGACCCAAGAACGACTCTATTCGGCCAAAGATTGACCGAGTTATTGCCGTCCGAAGTTCGGTCCAGATTGGAGTTTTACCGCCCGTAGGATTTTCCAACTAGCTTATTCGGCCCCGACTAGTTTCGGATCAAGGTAGATTAATCTCTACATATTCTCCCTAGTATAATTTTGTTATTTTAGTTTATGATAAGATTATCTATTGCTATCGATGACAATATTTGAAAGGTGTTCTTTTGAATTAATGAAAAGGATGGGGAGTATGTTGAACTCATCAATTTATGTTTTGAGCATGCTAAATGATTAGATGATTTTGCTAGTTTGATTTCAAGGTTATGAAGCATGATTTGTGATTTCGTATGTAGAGAGTCTTACCGCGGAAGTCTTGCATGTTAACGAGACACGAATCGAGAAAGTAGAAACATGGCACCTAGGGTTTGATAACAAGGAAGTACTTTGGAAACCACATAATGACCATTTCGAGGGTATTATGTGAATGGTGTGTGTGTGTGTGCGCGTTCCAATGGGAATCCGGTATAGCGGAACCATTGTGAGGTTGTGTGTGTTCCCATGGGATCCCGGACCGGCGGAACCATGGTGAGGTATAGCTTGGTTATCCGCGGAGAGGAGCCAATGCAATGTGTGCCAATGGGAACCCGGTGCGGCGGAACCATTGTGAGGATACTCGGGAACCCGGAACGGCGGAACCGAGGTTGGGTGTGTGGCTTGGTTATCCGCGGTACGGAGCCAATGCTAAAGATTTTGAAAGGCTTGGTTATCCGCGGTACGGAGCCAATGTCAAATGATTTCGAAAAACGGTTTTGTAAATGGAAAATGATTGACACGGTCTACGATGAGTCGCGTAGGAGAAACACGGTAAAACTTGGACACCAATGAGAATGTGGATGTGCTATTGTTATTAGTTTGATTTCTATGATCATCTGTTTGTAAGTTATGGGTTAGCGGGTATGGGGTTACTCTATTGGGCTTTCGTAGCTCACGGTGTTGCCTTGTGGTGACCCTGGCATATTATATTGGTGGCGACGCCGGTATAATGTGTCAGATCTTGTAGATAATCGAGATGTACAGTTCACCGTGGAAGCTTTTGGAGCAGAGGAGCTTGCTAGGATGGAGAAGCAAGAGAAGCTGTAGATAGGAAACCCTAGTTATTTCCCTCTGTTGTAATATTGAACTCCTGTGGGGGTTTTTGTTGTAATAAGAGCAGTGACTCTCTTATTTTCTGAAATAAAATGTCCATTTAACGTACCCTAATTTTGGGGGCGTTACAGTTTCTTTTAGGACCATATGTAACGCTATATATTATCAAATTACTAAGTAGGAGTATTATCATTAGAATTAGTAAAACAGAAAAAAAAGATTAGTGCAAATCATTTCTTTAGGGGAGCACAAATCATGTATATATTTCCTTTAGATTTTTGGATTTTTTTTCATCTTTTTCTACATATGTTTAAGATTCTTTATCTTTCCGTCGAACTTTAGATTCAATAAAAGGAGGGACGAAGATGCAAGAGAAGTGTCATGTGGATTGGACATACTTAATATGTTAATATAAAAGTTTAATTAGATTTCATAGATTACAAAAATACTAATTATAAACCAAACAGTGCTTATCTGCTAAATCTGATAGCTGAATAACTTTTCGTGATTGAGTGGAGCACCTAGGTCTAATTCCATTTTTAATACACCAGCAAAAAGTCATTCAAGACTTAAATGAAGACAAGATGTCAACTGAAAATGAAAAACCAGAGACAACCGACTTGAAAACACCAAGACCCAACATGTAAAAAAGAAAATCAAAACCCCAAAGCAAATAGAACACCAAACCACCACAACAACCCAACACAACCACAAAAGCAGCTCAAGCAAAGGCAAGACATGTCATTCTTCCACAATACATCGATCACCTTTAATTCAAAAAAGAAGTTTTTATTTGAAAAATAAGTACGTACTTAGTTTCCTCAACGGAACGGGGCCTAACAAATTTAAATATAATGTATATTTAACTAAAATTTCTGTTGATATAATTAATACGGTGATAAGTTATGTATGTATTGGATTTACTTGAAATGAAAGAACTACATGAAAATTTAAGTTCCACTCTAGCTACTCACTTTCCGTGAGTGTAATGATTGAAATTGGTCATTGATTTTTATTGCAACAACACCACGCCATGGAGAAACAATAATGTTACGTACCCTCTTATCGATCACCCCCGACTACACCTCTCTTACACATGTGTCGGCCTCATACATTTAATTGTGGAATGGGCCTCACACATATGCGAGTGAAGAGTGGTCGGAGAGTAGCCGATAGGTATGTGTAGCATTATTGATTGAGAAAAGAAATTATGCCATCAAAAGTGACTTAGAAAGATCTCTCACATATCTGTCCGTCTCACACATTTAATTGTGAAATAGGTCCTACATATATGTGAGAGACGGGAGGTCGGAGAGTAGCCAGTAGACGTGTCTGTAGCATTATTGACGGAGAAAAGAAGTAATGCCATCAAAAGTGACTTGGGAAGATTTGACTCATATAGGCTTATACCACTGTCTATGCAGCATGCTTGCATCCACCTCTTTTAGACGAAAAATCAAGAGTGGTCAGAGAGTAGCCAGTAGGAGAGTAGCCGGTAGGTGTGTCGTAGCATTATTGGTTGAGAAAAGAAATTATGCCATCAAAAGTGACTCAGAATGATCTCTCACATATCTGTCCATCTCACACATTTAATTGTGAAAATAGGTTCCACACATATGTAAAAGATGAGAGATCGGAGTCTGTAGCATTATTGATGGAGAAATGAAGTCATGCCATCAAAAACGACTTGGGAAGATTTGATTCATATGAGCTTATTCAATGCAGCATGCTTGCATCCACCTTTGAGACGAGAAATCAATGAAGATCGACAACACGTTTAGACAACATCATTGATGGCATGACTTGTAGAAGATTTAACTTAACCCAAAAAAGAAAATAATCATTGAAGACATGCAGGGGCGGTCATAGGGGTTGGGTGTGGAAAAAAAAAAAACCGCGGACCTGACCTGATCCGAAGGGTCTCGGGCGGGGCCGAACATGTGGTTTGGACGGGTTCGGGTTTACCTTTTGTTAAAAATCAGATTTTGGTTTGGGATTCGGGTTGGTGCGTACGTTCCTTACCCGTGGGGGTCAGACCCGACACGACCCGGCCAACCCGAAGGTTAAACGCGACCAACCCGACCCAAAGTAAAAAATCGGGCTCGTGGACGGTTCTTACCACCCGTGCAGTTCAATTTGCGGGCTTAAATATTTTTACCCAACATGGTCGGGGCGGGTTCGGATTTCAGGTCAAAAAACTACCCGCTCGATCCGTGCACACCCCTAATAGGAGTGCAAGCGAGGGCCCAAGCCCCTGCACATTTCTTAATTATCTCATTATTTTATATTATCGGTTTTGTTTGCAAAAATTGTGGAAAAAGGTAATTACCAAAAAAATATATGAACAAGGTCCCCTTAAAAAATTTCCATTAATTAGTGCAGAAGGATGAAATATTTTTTTGTTGTTAATTTACATGTACTTTGATTTCCCTGCCGTTTGAATTCTCCGTTCGCCACTGAAGACATATGCATAGTTTAGAAAGATATATATTTTAACTTGGTTTCCCATGATCAGTATATATACCTGGAAAAAATAAAAAATATAGATTGATATAAAGGTGTATTGTACAAAAATAATGGAAATATCAATTTCCCTATAACTTCCATAGTATTCGGTAACCAAGTAAGAATTTTACTTTTTCCGTAAAATTTCTTGTCTAGAGAATGCACTTGAAAAAATAAACTTCATTTGCTTTTACTTCACCTCATTTCATTTTTCACGGGACTGTAAAATATTTTCAACAACTGAATGAAGTGTAAAAAAAGAATTCAGTTTTCATGCAATATTTTTTTGTCAAGAGAAGACAAACATAAAAATAACTTCTTTTTTTACTTTACTTCACTTCACTTTCTTGAGAATCATTTCTCACCCACTACTAATTCCCGACAATTGAATTGAACCTTCGTGCAAAATGAAACTTTTAAGGACAAATAATGTACACCAAAAGTTTAGCCAATTAAATGCAGTAACTAAACATTGGGACCATTTATGAGGAACAAATTAAAAACCTAACCAAAGGGGCATCTAAAATTTGAGGTGCATTAGGTGCCGTTCAAATGGTCAGCATGAAGGGTGCTGAATTCATTTTGAAAAGGACGCATATCAACATCGTACCTAATATTGTGTGAAGATGAAAATATTAGGTGAGGCTTTAATAAGTTTATTTTTTTTCCTGGGTAATGCAAGGTATCCCGGGCTAGCTTGCTCGCACCACAGATAAATTCCTACAACCACTTTCACAGTCACTTCATACGCTTACATGTAGGGATGAGATGATCAAACTCAAAACTCAATAACTCAAAAACACCCCACAATGAAATTGTCTCATCAAGACGAATAATTTGGTGTGGTTGGGTACGTGATTAAAACTCGTTTGCGATTGGACAAATATGCATTGTGTATTGTAGGGATTTTTTGGTTAGAGATGCAAAAATAACCAATGTGAAGGTAGAGGTTGTTAAGTTTGATTACAGACCAAATAGATAATCAAATGCTGACGTGACACATTTTGGTTATTGGTTTTAATTATTACCATCGTGGATGGTCTAAGGTTTCATAGTATATAGAAAATACAAGGACTTTTACCACTAGGTACAGAAAATAAAAAGTATTTCCAACCGGGTTACCTCAAATTAATGAAACATTAAAACCTTATGAAAGTATCTAAAACCTGAAAGTGCCTTAATCCAAGGGTACCCTATGAAAATGTTCAAACCCTAGGGTACCCTATAAAAGTGCCTAAACCATAGGGTATCCTATGAAAATGCCTAAACACTAGGGTACCCTATGAAAGTGTCTAAATTGCTAAAACCATATGATAGGAAATTGCACCCTAAAATCCCTATAAAAATGTCTAAACCTAAATCCTAGGACTCTATGAAAGCACCTAAACTTAAAACATAGGGTACCCTAAACCCTAGGATATCCTAAACTCTATAATCCTAGGGCATCCTATGGTACCCTAAAATTTTATGTTATCCTAAAACTCAAGGTATGCTAAGGTTTTAGGGTACCCTAAAACCCTAAGGTGACACTTCTATTAATAGTAAATATATTTTGTAAAAAGTAGATCTAATGGTAATTAAGTATTCTCCGATCAAAGAACTAAGCTGTAATGAAAGGAAAATCGAATATATCAGTAGACAATCTAAGTCAAATGTAGAACATACATAACATAGGATTCTCCGATCCTGGAAATATTCCTGAAAGGGGGGGGGGAAAAAGAATCTTCATCTGCATTCGTGCAAATAACTTATTATCTCTCCCAAATAAACAATACAAAAAATCATGCCCAATTCACTCATCAAGTTCGTCAGTTGGTTACTCGAATGTAGATACAAATATATGTAAACTCGTCAACTTTCCAGAGACTATTTCTGGACCACCTGGCATGGGTACAGAGTGCTTAAACCAAACAGCTTTGTGCATGCCAACAAACCACAGGATTAATAGAGCTTAATTCTAACAAAATGCCAAGCAAATTTAACAGAAAATTTATTCACATCAATTTATTCACATCCCCCAGTCCCCACCTTGTCCCTCCTTAGCAATATTAGAGAGTAGAGTAATAGAAGTACAAGCCCTAAGTGGTATTCGTGTTGGTGGGTAGCAGCGTTGGCAAAGTCAAGATTGGCATACAAGCGGCGGAACCAGAATTTGATTGCACTGGGGTTAAATCGTTAAGCATATTCAACACATATATAAGGGCAAAATGTTTGGAGGACATATTCTATGGGGCAAGTTTAGAGAAATACCCCCAAAATTACATTATTTCCCATAGAAAATTTTCGTTGAGTGAGCTCAATGGACCCACTTGCACAAGTGTAAGTCCGCCCTGGGCGCACGGGGGTGGCGGCGTGGCGCATTCATTGAAACCGCCATCTACATACATAGGATTCTCCATTCCGGAAATATTCCGGGGGTGGGGGGTTGTGAAGAATCTCCATCTGCATTCGTGCAAAGAACTTATCCCAAAAAGTTTGTCAGTTGGTTACACGAATATAGCACAAATATGTAAATTCGTTTTCCTTTTTTATAACGGGATGTCTGGGCTAGCTTGAGCGCACCTCGATTAATTCTGGAGCCTTGAAGGTAACGACCGAGTATAACCCTCAGTGACCTTAAATTTTGGAATGTTTGGCTCCTGCGGGAACAAAACTTGTGATCTCATGAACGAACACTTATTGCTTTTTCACAATCGCTTAGTCAAACTCCTTGGGGTTAAATATGTAAATTCATTAACTTTTCACATGAAAAATTAAATCTGAACCGTTCATTTATCTTTCGTGGACACTTTTATGGATCAAATTCATGTACCGTATTTGGTCCCCTTTCCACATTCTTCTCAGCAACTAAACTAGAATTCTGGACCCCCTGGGTACACGGTGCTTAAAACCAAACAGCTTTGTGGCAACTAACCTGTGGTTAGAGATTCTAACAAAATGCCAAGCAAATTTAACAGAAAATTTATTCAAATCCCACACCACCTTGTCCTCCTTAGCAATATTAGGGGGGTAGAACTTTTAGCACTTTTTGAAAATTTTTACTTCATTCCAAAAAAAAAAATTACATTCGTTAGTTTTGCGCCAAATTTTTGTAGATTATTGATTTATCATGACGAAAAGAATCGAAAAAGTAATTATTTTTTTTTACTTTTACCCAAATATTTTTAAAAATATCCAATTTTAAGTCAAAAAAGCCATTTTTTTGACTTTTTCTGTTGAGAAGTACTGATTATTTTGTAAATCCTTTTTGAAGATGATATGGGTAAATCCTTTTGTGCAGCCTGAGATGGAGATGGTGGAGAGCAATCTCTCTCTCTCTCTCTCTCTCTCTCTCTCTCTCTCTCTCTCTCCCTCTCTCTCTCAAGATATGGAAAATCAAGACTTGGTCTCTACATCTACATGTAACCCAATATATGCATTCAAGTCTTTGGTCTCTATATGTTACGCTTGATATGCATTTAAGTGTTAGGGTCCAAGATGGGAGACAAGTCCTCGTGAGGGTCAAGTTATAATGCTATATGTGAGTTTAGGCGTCAAAAATTTGTTAAGGTATCTACTATGGCTTAACCTTGGATTGGGCTAAATTGATCAATCTATCAACTCTAATTTATCATGCTCTAGCACCTGTATGGGGATATTTGTACATAACATGTTTAACTGACAAGAGCACACTACGAGCTTAGCTCCAACCACTCAAGGCGTTAATCACTAGGCCTAAGATGCCTGATATTAAATCTTGGACTGTTACAAGCTCACAGGTCGATGTGGCTCTTGATGGCTTGTTCTTGCCAAACCCCTACAGCGCAATACTCAAATTGAAGAAGTCCACTCAGATTAACGTCCCCTTGTCGGAATAAACCAATGACACAAATTATATCAGCATATTCAATGTCCTAGTGGGCTGTCGTTCATCGATGATGGACCAAAGGCTAATTAATAGTGTTGTCTGTTAGTTTAGGAGATGGACCGAACGGTTAGTAATAGTATGATTTCTTGTGGTTTAGGATCTAGGAGTCTTATCCTTAAATGATTCAATGCATAGGCCTAGCCCGTTATTACCAAATAAATTTGTTCAAGTGCCAAGGTATGTGTTGGAAAGGGGTTTGAGCCAGAGGTTTTGTCACCTAGCTTGACGGCTGTTCGATCGACATCTAGCTATCACCCATTTCTGTTGGGAAAATCGGAGCCTCGCGCTCAGACTCGCAACGAACAAAACACACACAGGATCTTGGGATACTATTGTCACAGAAAACAAACCAGAGAAAAGGAAGAGAAAGAGGAACAGAAAAACAGAACACACAGATATACGAGGTTCGGCAACTTGCCTACGTCCCCGGGAGCCACACCAGTCCACTATGAACGAAAGAAAACGAAAGATTACAAGTCTTCTCCTTCCTCTCTGAGAAAAGTTTTCTCTTGCACTCTCTCTCTCACTAGAAACCTTCTCTAGAAATTTTCTCTCTCTCTGTGCAACCTCGCTCTGTGCTCTCGCTCAAAAAATAATGAATACAGCAACTTATATTTATAGGCAAACCCTAAGTGATAGCTGGACCCGTCCAACCAACTTGGGCCGCGGCCCACGACCCGTCTCGGTCGCGAGCATGTCTGTCGCGCGCTACCTGCCGCGAGCTTGCCTATCGCGGAACTCTCCGCGCTGGTCACGGACCTTTGTTGCTGAACTCTGTTGCTGAAAGTTGTCTGCATCCCCAACAATTTCGTCAGTTATTAAGATTGATTAACCCAACTGCAAAGTATGGCAAAAATTAACTACTAGAAATATATTAAGAATATAACCAGCTACTCCTAATGCAAACAGTACTACAAAATCATCTCTGATTATGACATCGTATCCTATGTAGGCATTGTCATTAATTTGATTCTTTCAGAAAAGTCAACTTTTAGAAGATGATATGGTGGAACTGGAATCCCTTTTTGAAGATAGAGAATTTTAGAAAAATGTGGCTTATTAGAATAATTCTCCCTATTTGTTTGGATCTTAGCATTGATGGAAAGTGGAAGTGAAAAAATTACTCGCACCTATGTTATGTTCTGGTAGTGTCCAAGCCTGAAACTGTTCAGAGTTCACATGTCTGGTTCTCTGTATTGGGCTTAATCCATGTCCCTGCCTATATCCATTCCTTTTAATCCAATTTGACGACTCCACAGTTCCCCTGCTCTTGTATTACCCTTTTGTTACTAGCTGACTCGAATTTCATCCTGTAGTACAATCCACCTTCCTCCTTCCACTTGTTTTTTTAAAGGCCCTTTACACTGCACCATAGCGCTCTTCAGCTCAGCTGTTTGTTCTGTGGATAGCTTGACATACCCTTTGGAATACATCTCAAAAAGCTTCAGCTTTAGGACCCCGTTCCAAATTCTCTTCTTAAAAAATAAGTACTTATTGGTGCCATGGCCCCTGCTTGAAGTTACAGCACCTTCACATTCTATATGACAGTTTAATATAGTAGTGTAGTTGGCGTTTTCCCGTCGCTATGAAATTCTCTTATCTTTCGTGGGTAAATCCTTTTGTGCAGCCTGAGATGGAGATGGTGGCTCGAGGCCACAACGAAAGGGAATTTTTGATGGACACACTTGTTGGGGTTTGTGGCTGTTAGAAATTGACGCAGCGGAAGTTCAATTTCGGATTACCTTACGATAGTGACGTCGGATCGGTGAAGGCGTTTTACCTCGTTGAGAGCTTGCTTGACAGAATTCCACGAATCCAGCGTGCTCTGATGATGTGTATACTACCAGAGTTATACACCCATATCCACAATCTAAGACCAACAAGATTGAGAGAGAATATCTTTTCTGGTCCTTCATTGTTTCAACAGAAGAGCTTATAAAGCCCTCCTCCATTGATAGCTCATTAAACAGGAAAAGCCAAGGGGCTGGAACCTCCAGGAGAATCCAAAAGGAACTTGTAACCTTTGCTATCAATTTGTGGGTTATAGTCCTTTTAGTTGCCCACGTATAAGTGCTCCCCAAGTATAAACCCTTGAGTTGCCCACTCATGGGCGCATTTATTACAGTGGCAAAGGGAGCCATAGAAGTATGGCAGAGAAGCTCTGGGTCTGGTACATCCCAGATTTCTTCTTGACTTTTCACGCAAATTCTGCATGCAGAGAAATTTTACAACTTAACTGAATGTTGGAAGAAACAAAAATATCAAATAGTTTGAGCAAATATCAAAGTTTTGTCTCAGAGGCATTGGGAACCCCAACTTCTATATCCTGGAGACGGTTCTTTTCGCGTCACCTCGTCCCTGCATTGCAATTACACAAACTGTTCAAATTCATTTGAGCACTAGTGGATGGCTATGCCTAAAGGCATGTCAGAATGTATTATAAAATCAACTTAAATAAATTGCCCGTACTACCACACTGCACTACGGGATAGTTGTGATCTCTACAAAGCGTTAGTTACCATTTTGAGATATTTTCCTATTTGATCTCATACAAGGCAATATTATTTTACATAGAGATATACATTGCCTAAAAAAGTGAGGATAAAGAGAGATGGATTTATTCGGAGAAAATTCTCTGTATCCTTTAAAAAGGAAATGATTTGATGGCTATATGAATTAAACATGAAGTGATCACACGGTTGTAGAGTTTACTCTCGTTTATATGCTTAGACATTTTCAACAGAAATTGTTCTGTTTTATAATAGAGATTTTTAATTAACCTTATCTAAATGCATAAAAATTTATTGTTGGAATTAGTGAACGTAATTTCATAGATTTCTTATTTTTATAATTTGTACAAATTGAGAACTTTTTATGTAGGGTAAAATTCTCCTTTTAGGTACCGTTAACGGAAGGAGTTCGCAATGAGTAAGGAAACAAGTTACAGCATAAATGGTACTGACTGTGAATTGCGTCCTATTGTTATAGGGAAATAATTCGAACTTTGAACAATTGAAGCGTTGCAATTGGGACTTATGATAATCATTGTTATTTGTCTCCCACAGGTTCCTTTGTTGTAATACTAGTTTGTGAATCACAGAAAGGTTATAAATCTATGGAAGTCTTCCTCTTTTGTTCTTCTGCTGCAATTTTGAGCAATCTCTAGTTTTCATAGGCATAAATTGCTCTGAAATGGCAAAAATGTGTTTGAGCTATGGTTCTACTCTATATCCTAGAGTTTTGGGGAGTAGCTACACAAATCTCTCTTCTTTTTGGAAAGAGATTAATTCCGTAGCCTTAAACCCTCTCACAGGAATTGGATGGACAAGGTCCAAGTTCAAGTCTCCATAGTCTCCTATTGGAGCTCAACAAAATCCTTGCATCATCCAAATGCGGTGGAACTTATGTTCGGCTCCGACATAGGTGCTTTGGGGTCCTCTATGGATGTGGTATGATAGGGTAATACTCATTTGGCGGATGTGACGGGGTATCATATCTGCACTTTCCCAAAAAAGAAAAAAAAAGAATCACAATGTATCAGGCCCAGAGGTAGTTCTTGGTGGACTGTTGGCCAGAGGTAGGTGGCTGAAGACGGGATTTCAGCCCATGACCTGTTGAGCCCATTAGACCCAAGGTCTAAGTAAGTTTACACAACCAGCCTGGCTTAAATGCCAGTCTAACGGGTACCTGATCTAACAGGCCCAGAGCCTGGAATTCCCGCTGAAGGGGGTGTTTTCACTAATAAAAAATATTAAAAATTTAACGTATTTTACCATCTTGTTTCTATTAACAAAAAAAATTTAGCATTTTATTATCTCATTTTTACTAACAAAAAAGTTGTCAACAAAAATTTTCTTGGTACAATAACTCTACTTACAAATCTATCAACTTATTCACTATTGGAAACAACTTGATATTTTTTAACAATTTATTTACTACTAGAAACACTTAACAAC